>JASKDV010188073.1:0-11839 GCA_032466395.1 Aegires albopunctatus
TACATATATTAACTAAGTTTTAAATTACAAGTAAATCTAGAAAATTGAGCCATGGTGGTTGGTACGGAATTTCTCCCTATCTTTGACTCTATCTTTTCTAGAATGTAGTTGAATGTGTCTAGGCTCATTCTTGAATAGGAATGAAAACGACGAACAAATGATGATACTCCCCTTCCAATTCTCGTCTCTTATTTATTTTGTGAACGCCAACATTTCCCCACGAGATTTTGTTAACTGAATTGAAATTTTACTTTTGGTATTGGTCCCCCCATTGATAAGAATTATGTTACATGCTTGAGAAAACACTGTTTCCCAAACTGCCACCCATATAAGATTACATGTAGTTGGACTGGAATTCCCATGTAGGAAGTGTCCATACCATGTCAGCCTTTTGTAGAAAGTTGTGTGAGTATAATGGGACAATAATTATGGCCCGTCTTTTTCTCCGTGAACTCGACTAGCCCTGTTCGTCAAGATTGATGGTCAATTCTGCTACGTGACCATCACAATGATTGGGACAAGACTTGATTAAAATAGTCACACTAGGGTGGTAGGAGGGTGTTCTTCCATAAATTTTTGTCAAAGTAACCACGCTACCAAAATCTCTGTCAAAAGTCTTAAGAGGTGTGGCTAGTGGTTAAGTTCTGCAATCTTAAGCAACTAAAACAACAACTTTTGCTGTCAGTCAAAAAAAAGGCGTTACTTTTAGATATCACGTGATTGGAAGAAAAGAATTATGGGTAGAGGTTCGATACAAATAAAATAGTCAACATCTTGAATTCAAGTCAGACTGGGACAAAATTTTGTAAACTTTAACACAGCCCAAGTTGATAAAGGTGATTCAGAACCTTTCTAAACCTCTTTTCGATTAAGTCACATATGAATGAGAAAGGTTCCCGAAATACACCTTTGTGTTATGCCGCATATGCACTGCTGACGTAACGAACGCATGGTTAAGACGTCCACTGACCAGTTTTTTTCTGTTGTAATTTAATTTTAGTTTTACTTTCGGTTGTTTTTCTCCTATACTTAGGTTTTCCAGGTTTTAGTTTTAGTATATACTGAGTTTTAGTTTTGCCATATTATGTTCTAGTTTTGTTTTCAATTTGGTTTGTCATATAAACTAACTTAAACTTACTTACTTTAACTTGTCAACTTAAATTACCTCACTTACCAACTTGCTTACACTCCCATATTCAATTTTTTTCCCCCCCTCTATCCTCTCTCTCTCTCTAAATTTCCAAAAGCCCACATGTGGCATATTCTACTTTCTATCCTCTCCCTATCTTTCTATCCTTATATTTTCATTTGGCCATAATAACAATAATAATACTAATGAAAAACTTAACAAAAGATGAGTTTACCTCAACAGCCCCCTTACTCAGCTTACATACTAAGATCAAAAGTTGGAAATTATCCCATAAGATGCTTCTTAAAGCATTGTAATTTCATCTTTGAAACTGGTTTGGTGAACATGTCAGCAACATTAGATTCATATGAAACATGGTAAATGACAAAGTTATAAGTTATTCTGCATGATTTCATCTATGATGAAGTGGTATTTCACATCAATATGTTTTAATCTTTGGTGACATAGGGTTCTTTGCTAAAGCAATAGCACCTTTGTTACACAAATCAAGTGAATTATTGCATGATCAGGATTTGTTACTTCATTTAAAGATGAAATGATGAATTTGCCCTCCTGTGCTGCAGAGACAAGCGACATGTACTCAGTCTCACAAGTTGACAAGGCAACTGTTGGTTGCTTTCTTGACTTCCATGAAATCATTGGACCGGTTGTTGAAGTTTGAAAGCAATAGCCAGGGATACTTTTTCTATCTTCTGAGTTTCCTGAATGTCAAGTGTTCATCAATAGTACCCTTTTAATATCTCAGGGTATGTTTAGCCATTATCATGTGGCATTTCTTTGCACAATGCATATATTGGGATAGTTTGGTAACAGTATATGAAATATCTGGCCTAGTGGCTGTCATGAAATAAATCAAGCATTCATCATTCAAAGGTTCACAATCGTTGTCATGGTTACATGGTTTCATCTCACTGGGAGTACACATGGTGGTTTGCATTTTTGCATTCCAAACCTTTCTAGTATGGTCTCTATGTATTTGCTTTGGGAAATAGTTATGGCATCCTGTGTTATCTTAAATTGTATTTCAAAAAAATAGGACACTTGTCCCAAGTCTTTCATTTGAAATTTTGTTTCATGTGTTTTCTTCATGGCATTGATCATGTTGGATTTGGAGGTAATAAGTAGGTCATCTACCCAATTAATCAAGTACATTTCATAATTTGGTTTGTGATAAAAGCATGGATTATTTATTGACCTGATGAACCCTTCTTTAATCAAATGAGAGTCAAGGAAATTATTCCAATTCCTACCCGATTGTTTCTGTCCATACAGGCAAAGCCTTAGCACTAAATGTTCATTTTCATCTCTTTGTTCGAATCCTTGAGGTTGTTCGACAAAAATCTCACAATCTATAGGGGCATTTAAAAATGCTGCCTTAACGTCCATCTGATGGATTTCAAAGTCATTCTCTTTTGCCAATTGTGTAAATAAGCGAATTGAACTCATTCGAGGGGTTGGAGAGAAGCTTTCATTGTAGTCTATACCTTCTACTTGTGAGTATCCTTTCACTACAAAGTGAGCTTTGAATAATTCCTTCTCAAATTGGTCAGTCTTTACAGTGTATACCCATTTTCCAACAACACATTCTCTGCCTTTTGGCAAAGGAACATATGTCATAGGTATCATTTTCCACTAAGACATTCATTTCTTTTTCCAAAGCCTCATTCAATTTATGTTTATCATTACTACTTACTGCTTCTGAATAAATTTTGGGAACATCAAACTTAACATAGTAACAATAGTGAATAATCATGCATAAATGATCATTCTCATCATCATCCAAATTATAATCATTTAGGTATTTGGGTTTCTTTGAGGTTCTTTTGTGTTTTTCACCACTATTCTTTGCCTTGGGCTCAGTTTCAGTTTCAGTGCTAGTTTGGATTTCTTTTTAAGATTGATTTTCAATCTCTTCATGGGCATTATTACCACCTAGCATTTCAGCATTGCCTTTTTCAAAAACAGCTCGATTGCTGTTCTTAGCATTGTGATTGTTTGGTGAAGCAATTTCTACATGAACATTTTTACAAGGTGGTGTCATCAAAATGTGGAATGGTTGTACAGGATTATCATGTTTATCAACAAAAATCAATTCATTTTCATCACAATTTGGATAATTTGATACTGAATTTTCATCTGCATTTAAATCATGAAATTTTACACATCTTATCCTTTTCACTGAATCAGTTTCAGGGAAATAGACAAGGTTGCAGGACTTTCTTTGTCATAGCCAACAAAAATTCATTTCTCAGCCCTTGGATCAAGCTTCTTTTGGTTTTGTTTTGTTTTAAAGCAAAACAAGTCTAAATTTCTGCATTTTAGCAAAGTCTAGTCTTTTGCCAGTAAGGGCTTCGAAAGGTGTTTTTGTCAGTCTTTGGTAAAAACATCTGTTGTGAATATATCAAGATATCATGATAGCATATGACCATAAAGTTTTGGGTAAACAAGAATCAATCAATAAACATCTAGCCATTTCAAATAGTGTCCACCATTGCTTTTCGGCTGTGCCATTCTGGTCAGGACTAAATGGGAAACTTTGTTCATGCTTTATTTTGTTTGATGTAAGAATGTATTTGAACTCTTTAGAAATGAATGTTATAATACACTTCACCTGTCCAAATGGTGAGATATCAGCAAGGTATTTCTGAAAAGCTTTTGGAGTGTCACTTTTGTTTTTAAGAAAATATACACAAATGATTCCTATAAAGTAATCTATGCAAATCAGCATGTACTTGAAGTCTTCTCTGGCTGCTGGATCTATGGGATCGGCCAAGTCAAGGTGAACCTTTTCCAAGGGCTTTGTCGCTTTCGAGTCTGGTTGTTGATTGCGAAAGTTTGTCATCTTTCCTAAAACACACGTTTCACATTTTAATTCAGAGTTCGGATCCAATATGCCAATGTTGCCTTTTGCTGCGAACCGTCGAATATTTTCAATGTTGCAATATCCAAGAACTTGGTTCCAAAATAAAAGAGATTCTGTTTAGGTTTTCGATTTCAGATTCAGAGTGTTGATGAATTACAGGTTTTGTGATTTGTAGAAATTGGAGGAATAGCCGTTGTATTCAATCACACCGTAATTATCCCGAAAATTTAATCGTTGCTCCATTGTTTGTAGCGGCAGACACAGAGAGAATATTTTGTTTGAATGTAGGGACATAAAGAGCATTTTTTAGTAGAATTTCCTGTGGAACGTTGTTGGAATCATGGATAACGATTGTTGCATCCACACACCCTTCTACAACACTGTGGGTTTTCCTACCGTCTGCTAATTCAATGACATGTTCTTTGATTTCAAAATCTTTGTCAAAAGACCTGAATAGTTCTCTGTTGGATATTATAATAAATAATAAATAAAATAAAATACCACTTTATTCATCCCCGAAGGGAAATTTTTCTTTTGGTATTTACCGTCACCGAGCGTCAGCCGTAAGAACAGCGCCGCAAACGTAGGCAATTCGTGTAAATAACCTTGCCCAAGAGTTAAACACGTTGTCTCCAAAGAGATTCGAACTCGGGACCTTTCGCATGCGAGTCCAACGGCTTAACCGTTCTGCCACCGTGTCACACGGTGACAAAGAGTAACAAGATCCACAAAAAGAAAATCAGACTCAGCCTAGGGGGTACAATCTTAGGGCATACTGATAACACATTTAGGCTGGTAGTATTGTACTACGTGTCACCCGTTGATATCGGCCGGGGTAAGTGGAAAATCATTGTTAAGTTCTTAGATACTAAGGTCCCTTAGCAACAAGCGCTATAAATAATATATGTGGAGACTTTAATTTTTATTTACCGATTGTATCTAGCCCTGTAATCGTCTTCTTGCTTTATTTGTGCCCGGTTTCTTTTGAGGCTTTAATTTATGGTGGTCTTTCACAGGGTTTTCAGATGTCATGTGGTGGAATTCTAAATGTCGTCTCGACTATGGTCCGTTCCAAAATAGGCGCCCATAGATAGAGGCGATTTTCTAAAAACTAAATACTGCATATTCAGTGTTGAATTTTTGCATGCAGTTAAAAAATTAGCCTGCCGTTACAAATCTTAAATGGGTATTCGGTAGCAACACATTTCAACAGACGGTTTGGAATATATAATGCCGTCTCTGTGGGCACGAATGTTGGGGTGGACTGTTTTTTAGTTCGTGATCTGTTGATGTAAGCGTCCCTTCGTATGACAGTGTGTTTCTGAGCGTATTCAAGTTCAAGTTCATGTTCAAAAATAGGGGCGATGAAATATGTCATCATATGTTTTCATTGTCATAATAATTTTTATTTAGGCCAGATCTTAAAAGCGAGCTCAGTTTTTTTTTTATTTTGTTTTTTTTATCATAATCATATATAATATCCGTAAACGTGTGATTTTTGTCGATAAGATTTTTAAAAGAATTAATATTAGATGCACGTTTTAAGTCAGGTGTTAATTTGTTCCAAAAGGGTGCAACTCTCTGACTGAAGGAATGTTTCCTTATGTTAGTATTTGAATGTTGGATTTGAATTTTATCAAAACTGTTACTTGTTATATTGGTTAGTGCCATCTGAAAGAAATATGATGGACTTCAATCTTTTTCTTCCCTTTTTTTCCTTTTTCCAAGTCCAATCCTGTCCCAATAATGGAGGCTGGTCTCCTTAGGATAACGAAGTGACTGTGCAGCGCGATCGAGACGCGCAAGGCATTGTGACCTGGCCAGGGCCTCGTAGGGAGCGCGAAGCTTGGAATTCTCCCACTGGATGTGTGAATGTTATTGAGATGCATGCGCACTCGGCACTGGCCACTTCACTTTCCATTCACATTCAGGCAGGCATGGACATGGCTATGATTGTTATCCAATTTTCTACAATATTTTATCGGTGTACATGTAATTTGTTCTATTTCCCCAGGTATTCTCAACACAATTTTATCGTAATTGAGTAACTCAATTGTTATACTTCCAAATTTATCTAGGTCAGGACAATAACGAAATTGAGAGACTTTCTTCTTGAAAATCGCAAGGATTATGTCAACTCAGGAAGGTGAGAGAATTGAATTGTGTGTGATTTTTGCCATCTCAAATTGTGTCTAAATATGTTTTGATCAGCATTTGTTCTGAATGCAGAGTTGTTTTTTGTTTTCAAGTAAAATTTATCATTGATTCAAGAAATATCATTGTGAACTTAATCTTAACATTAATTTTGGATATGAATTCCAAACGAATTTTAAAAAATGAAACAACTGTTTCATTGAAAGAAACTTTAAAAAGTGTTTTTGATTGATCCTAGTTGCCATTGCCTTTTGTTTCAGTCTGTTGTCAAATAACGGAACCCGGATGACTGAGGCGGTAAGGGATCAGATTGATACTGATGCCCAACAAATTATAAAAAGCTGTAGGCAGGCCATAGTCTTATTTCGAGTGGAAACTGATAAGCAGAGAGTTCATCCTCAAGTTAAGGAGCACCAAAATGCTGTTATGATTCTAATTGAGTCATATTTGAAAGGTACTTTTAATTATATGTGTATAGATCTATATGTTGGTATAAGTTGTCAGTTCTATAAATAGTGTGATCCAAAAAGAACACCTATTTTAGATGAGAATTTATGAGCTTATTGAAAGGGTAGGACTTTTATACTGTAATGTCCCTGAAATGTATGATTTTTTTATTACTACAAACAAATTACATTTTTTTCATGGCTGTAAATTTGAATCTTTACAAATTGGTTGTATTATGTTGCATTAAAATTAAAATGACAGAAGCACGTTTAATAAGATTCGTCTTTGCCTCTCTTTGTTGCCTGTGAAATTCCAATAAATTAGGGTTTTCTGCTACAAAATATGTTTCTTTTTCTTTCTTTCTTTCATTTCTCCAGCCATTTGCAAAATTTATAGTGAGCAAAAAGCAGTGCGAGTGAAAAGAGTTGTAGACAAAAAGAAGATGTAAGTCTATTTTCTACTCTTCATTCTTTAGTCCTGTAACGTTGAGGTTTTATGACCCATCAAACTTTCTTTCATCCGGACAAAGCTGTTTGTTACTTTTAAGTGATTGGTGTGATCTGTAGTGTCCTTTGATAAACATTTAATTGGTATTTTTAATTAAACATAATGAATCATATTCTTAACTGCTTCCAACAACCAGGTGTTGCTGCCTCGGAAATATTTTTTTTTACTTTCTGCATTGACAGATTGTAACAGTGTATATTTTTTAGCTTCAATAAAACAATACACAGTAGAGGGTCTGTTAATCCGAAAATTGCTAATCTGAAACAAATTTTAAACCAAAAAGAAATTGAAACTTGTTTTATTTATTTTTCTTGATATATTGTTATATTTTAAGTTAAAGCAGTAATATATTAAACCAAAATAAAAGCAACAGCCCCTTGAATTTTGGTTTAAGACTGTTTGTACTGTATAATAGAAGTAAAAATAGTGACTAGCTGGGTTTCATGGGTCATTTTAAATTATCATTCAGTGGTAAAAAACCTTCAAGAAATCAATGCTTAAGTAATACATGTAATATAAATTGACGTGTTTTAACATTTCTTTTGCCAGCTCAAGACTAGAACCCGAGAGGAAGCATAATTCTTTTACCAGACAGCGTTTGAAAAAAGAACTCAACATTGAACGAGAAAAAACGGATGCTGATGATGGCAAAGGTAAGTCACGAAAACTTCATCTGTAATACTTCTACACATTTTGCTTGTAAAAGTTCCGTGTGAATAACAAGAGTTGTAGACAAGAAGAAGATGTTTAATGATGAAAAACAGGTTTCTCCTGTATATAAAGAAGTAGAAAAAATAAAATAAAAGCATTCATAGCAAAATTATAAGTCCAACGGTGGCCTCACATTTATTTTGAAACATTTTACAGTTTACCTTTTAACCCAAGAAAAGCTCGCTACGTCATAGCCGCAGCATTGCCTCAGCGCGAGCTTGGCCTCGACTCACAATGATAAAATCTAGGTCACATGGTGTGTTGAACCAAACACGGTGAAATAGCTTCTCTTTATCAACGTATAACAAATTGGCGGGGAGAGCTCCGGGGTAAATAAAACTTGCAATCTCATTGGCTGAAATCTTAAAATACTATCCAATCAAAACTCATTTCGTTATTTAGGGAAAACAATCGGAAATTTCCAATTTATGATGTCAAGGTCGGTTTCTCGAGATGTTGGCCTGTCGTGCGTCAGACAGCTGCCATTGACAAGCGCTAGACCAAATTATAAGGCGTGCGCTTGGTCAGATCGTACCGGAAACGCACTACGAATAGTGCCTGAGCTTCTTTTGGGTTAAAAGAATAGATTTGATTAATATCCATGGATCAGACAGTCCAATTACTACAGTGCGCATCATATTTACTGAGATCGCATTCAACGAAATATTGTATACATAGAGGTCAATAGAAATTTCCATTTTTCCTTCTTAATATTCTTTGTTAAAAAAAGACACATTCAACGATGATCTGTGATAGGTAAAATCGCCTGCAACGAAGTCGTGTCAGTCACTCAAAGTTATTAAAAAAATAATTTCCTCCCCTTGTTAAGCTGCCTACATCCGTCCTCTGCCCAATCCTTGGGCCTTTATTATTATTGTTATTATTAATATTAATGATGCACTATGCACGCACTTGCACGTGTATCTATGTTTGTGTATGTTTGTTCGTGTTGGGAAAGCAAGACAGGGGTCGGAGTGGGGCATCAGCATTGCCAGCGTCGGTGTGTGTATTTTGGAAAAGCGAGACAGGGGTCGGAGTGAGGCGTAGGCATTGCCAAAGTTGTGTGAATTTTTGTTATCCTGTTACTATTATTATGCTGAAGATGAGGGAGATTGGCCTATGGGGAGAAAATTCATAGGACTATTCGAAGTGATTCAAATTTTAGCGATCGGCACAACGTCGTTAAAGCTGCTCCCTTTTTCCTCTGCCACCTCTCCCAAAACAAAAATTACTTTGTAATTAAAAAGTTAAAAAACCAAAAAAGACAATATTATGGCTTCCCATTCCAGCCATTCTATTCAAAGGAAATGACTTCTATACCTATCGTAATTAAGCCTCTTGTATTTATGACGTTCCTTGATGACTTTGCATTTAATGACAGGTCTCATACAACGAGAACATAGCTCTAGTTCCAGCAAGCAACCTTGTTGAATCCGACTTTCACTGTATTTCTTCTTTATTCAGATGACAATGGTACAGATGAAGAGAAGGCAGCATCAGCAACCAAAAGTCACCATCACCAGCAAAATCATTTTGATCTTGATCAAGCATCTCATGTAAACGAAGAGCTTTCACCAGAGGAAATGCAAATGGTATCATACTTTCTAGTTTCTTTGCTTACATTATTCTAAAAACATATGAAGAAATGTAACTTAATTGGTTGTAGCGTCCTATCTATATCGACATCTCATATATTAATTATATTGATGTCATTTCAAAGTTCCGTTTTTTTCTTATACTAGTACAGTAGTACACAGCTATAGTGGGAATTTTGGTTCCAGAAGAAAAATCCCGTTGTAGGCAAGTTCCCGCTATAGGCATGCAAAGGGGAAATATCGGGAAAAATTCTTAACCCACATGATTTTTTCTTTTCTTCGTGTTCTGATGTTCTGATTCTAAGGAATCGGGAACCAGAATCACACACTGCACGCTCTCCTCTTTTTTTCTTTTTTGGGCCAGGCTATGACACAACACTTTTGGAGTGACTCGCGTAGCCTATAACACGTCACTCCGCACCATCTCTCTCTCTCTCGCCTGCTTCACCTCACTCATCAATGGACTGGCCAATCAAAACGTCGCACTGATGACTGCTGTTTGGAGCCCACCAACGGCACCCACTCCAATCCCATTCCCCCAAGTACCGTAAACTAGGCCTAGAGCTCGCTCTATCTCTCCCACTGTATCCGAGTTAGGGCCTTTCCTTACCCCGCTGTATCCAAGCACAGGTAATAGAATTTACATGGTAAAAAAAAAGGGCGGACTCTGGTAAGGTCCCGCTGTAGCGGGTGCTGCTATAGCCATGTACTACTGTATAAGATTGGTATAGTAAAACCCTTATAGCTATGTCAATTTGATGGAAAAACCCTGAAAAACCCTCTTATATTGACATTCCGATTGTGTTGGTAAAGACAAGAAAAGGTGACCTTTAGTAATTGTAGTTGGTCAGAATGTACTTAAAGTTGTATTAATACCGCGCTTTTTTTCATTTTTTGTAATTTAGTAATGAGTGTTTTGAATTCAAGAAATCTACAAAAAACATAGTAATGTTGTAGATGTGTCTAGCCAAGAAAACCAGAGCAGGCCTTTTTTTCTTCTGCTCAGCTTAAAGATCCGATCAACATCATCATTATTATTATTAATTATATATATATATTTTTTTTTCAGTTTGAGCAAGAAAATGTAGCACTCTACCAAGAAATGAATAGTATGTCTGAAGAAGTGAGGTAAGGCAAAGCATTGCGCTCCCTGTCTCTTAGACCTGTGTAATTGTAACCAACGAAATTTGGAGGCTTCGCACTTGACCTTGTATTAGCACTGTTTTCTTTTTTCCATTAGTGGATCCGATATATTGCTATTCCACTCATATTTACGCAATCACTGCGTTGTTGATATAAGCAGGTTGTGTTGTGTATGTAATTTTGTCTCTTGTATTTTGTGTTTGACTATGCTTTTTGAATAAATCATATGTGAACCAACAATTGATAATTGCTTTTCACACAAGAATGTTATATCTTCACTGCTTTTTTTTCCAATCTAATATTTAGGCAAATTGAAGGTAAAGTCGTTGAAATTGCAAAGCTTCAAGAAATTTTCACTGAGAAAATTCTAGAACAGGCAAGTAATAATGAAAGAGTCAAATTATGGCTTGGTAAAAGTGTTAATAACTTGTGTTTTCATATTATAAAGTTTTAATAAAGTTAATTTAACATTACCTCTCTGCCTCTGTGTTTTAGTAAGTTTCATTAATAGCATAAGTCAAATTTAATTATGACTGTCATAGGCTATTACAAACATTACAAAATAAGGCCTACCAGGGATGAACATTAAGGACTGTCCGACTGCCCGGGACATGTAACAACCTCTGTCAGGCAAGCAAGATAACTGCTTAGCCTGCCCAACCGGGCAAGTCAACATCACGTGCCAATTATTGTTTAATTATTTTCTCAGTGCTGACAGCAAGTGTCAAATAGCAAAGACTGCTGATGTAGTCCATGACACATCCCTGAAAAAAAAAAGAGTTTACCCCCGCCTACTGTCTTAAAATTGCTTTGTTTCTTATTTCAAACTTATTTCTTAATATTTTCAAGGAATGAAGAAAATGATAATAATAATAGTAATGGCATACGGCCATGGGTGGCTTTTACAGATTTCCAAAAAAGATGAGACCTGAATGTTAGTATTTTCTTTGTTGTAGGTATGTATTTTCATCTACCTTAAAAATCCCTCATTGGTGACAAAAATATTGAATTTGTTTTTCTTTTCCAGGATGTCCAGATTCATAATATCAATAATACTGTTGTTGGTACCACAGAAAATATAAAAGACGCTAATGAGGAAATTAGAGAGGTAAAATTATTTCTTTAAATCTAGATGATAACTACAGTGCAACCCCTGGATAACGTCATCGCCTGGGACCGGAAAATTATGTCGTTATCCAGGGGTGTCGTTATTCCGGGGTTTTCAAAATGGCGGAAAAAGGGGGCGTGGTGAGACTTCCGTGAATATAA
>JASKDV010188084.1:0-11839 GCA_032466395.1 Aegires albopunctatus
CTCTCTCTCTCTCTCTCTCTCTCTCTCTCTCTCTCTCTCTCTCTCTCTCTCTCTCTCTCTCTCTCTCTCACCCCATTCACTTTCTCACTCTCTCCCTCTCTCCACCATCCTTCTAACCTGGCATTTTATTCTCTATCATTTGATAATTCAAACCTTGTGAATGATGGAAACCTAAATCAAATTCCCAGAATTCTGTCTCATCTCCAATACTCAGAATGATGATATATTTATAGTGACAGGTTTTGAATATATATTTATTTCAGACTCCTGTCAACCCTTTAAGACTCAATCCCATAGAGTCATATATTTCACTGCCAGGAAGCAAAAGAAAAATAGCAATAAAAACAAAACAGCCAAACAAAAGATATCCACTTTGACTTCCAGTGTTGAATATATATCTTTTAAAGTTGGTTATTGCTTCCATTTTAAATATGTATCGGCATAGAGAGCAAGTAATCTAAGTATTAAATGGAATAATTCTAATCTCTTACAGCCTGAGCTTTAAGAGAGACTTAAATTGCAAATAATTATTTGAACTTCTCCTTCACAATTGACCCAACTCAAGTTATGCCTTATAAACTGTACAGTAGTATAAATTAATAATCAAGTAATTCAAAATTTATCCCAGTTGAAATTAATGTCATTTTCATTTAATATGATTTGTTAATCTTATGTATTATTTGATATTTAATCTAATGAGATTTTAAGACAGATTCATCTCTCAAGTTTAGTATGATGACTCACATTTACGGGCACGCATAATGAAGAAAGTGCAAAAATAAATGATGGCAACAGAAGGAAGTAATGTATGTTTATTCAAGGCAGGGATTTGGCATAGATATCAATTCATTTACTATTTACTCAATGATATTGTCTTTCTTATATGGCCAGTGTTCAATTTTACAGCAAGTCCTTGTCATTTGATTGTGGTTCATTTTTTCACCTTTGTTGGCATAAGATGAATTTTAGTCTGATTTTTTTAGACCATTGTAACAACGAAGATTCGTCTTATTTCCATTTTAAGGATATCAAATTGAAACGTGTAAAAACTCATGATATTTTTTCTTCTTAGCACACGGCTTTGGAATATTTTAGTCCTGATGGCAACCCTCTTGGTGTTAATTGGTGGAATATATTTCTTTCAATCCACTCAGGTGAAAAGTGAAACCAGTTAATCTTGAGGTAAAATATAAAACATATTTAACCTCTTGTCAAGGAATGCATTTTCATTTTTAATTTATGCCAAGGAAACAGGTAATCTTTGGGTTCCATTGGCTGCCAAAACAAAGCAAAAGTAATTGAAATGACTTTGAGCCAAGACTAAACATTTTGTATACAAATCAGAGATAAGGCTGATAGCCAATCTGTTCTCTTGAAATCTTTTTTTATCCTTAAAAACAAGGCACATCGGTAAGCGTTTTCACAGCTAAACGCATTGATTACATTTTGCATCATTATGAAAAGGAAACCAGTATATCAAGTGCTTAGAGCCATCATCATGGATAGATTATTATTATTATTATTATTATTATTATTATTCATTATTATATGATTATTATTATCATCATCATCATCTATCATCATCATCATTATTATTATCATTATTATTATCATCATCATCATCATCTATCATTATTATTATTATTATAGTTATTATTATAGCAGAGAAAGATAAGGAGTGCAAACATGGGGTTAGAAATATATTAGACTTCAAGTTTGATACTACAGGTGACAAACATTTTGTAGGTTATGAAAGACTTACTAGAATGGGTAATGTCCCAACACCTATGTTATGCGCATTCTGCAATATTGATGTAGTTATCGGTGCTTTTGTTAAAATGACATTGAATGCGTTTTGTTAGGTGGACTCTTCAAATGAAACGAAGAATTTTATTAGAAATTTATTCTGAATCAAAATAAATCAAAATGATTTATAAACAAATTATTGATTGCATTATGAATGATAAGTTTGTTCATCTCATCAACACTCAACACAGGTTTCATCTTGTCAATGATTCATATTATTTTGAATTGTATGTATATATATATATGTGTATGTAACTTGATTTATGTATAGTGTAAATGTGTATGTAACATGATTTGTGAATGGTGTATGGTTTTCACACAATATTGCCACTACGACTATGAGTGATTTTACAATTTAATGATAAAAACTATGAATGTTGTGTTACCATTTTGTACAGTATCTCAATTCTTTTCATGGTGTCATGGATTTGAACTCCAAACCCTTCCTGATTCCCAGTACCCTCCCATTTCTTACCCGTCCCATTAAATATACGTCAGTGAAGTATGGGACACAATCTGTGCAATAACGGTGTGTACAAAAGGAGAAAAGGCTTGCATTGCATTTGTGATTTGTTTCTGTCATGGTTCATGGTTTCATTCTTATAATACTTTTTTTTATCTAGCCCCAAGAAATGTTTTGATTTTGGTGACTGAATAACCACTGTAACTGCAAATGTATTAAGCAAAGATTGTTCATGCAAATACTGTATGTGTAATTGGAATAATATTATATCACCCCATCAATCCCCTAGTTCCCTTTCGTTAGACATTAATTAAAAGTTTGAAAGTTTCACATCAGGTTACCAATCTTGAAAATTTAGTTTACAAGTTGACCCCATGTAGTATGTGCGTTGTTTGTGACAATGTTGAGATATTCAATTGCATTAAGTCAGTGTAAAAACAGTTCCTGGTCTCATGATGAATGGTAAGAAAAGGGGGTCACCCTTTTCATACTATATAGCCTTTGGGGTTTGTTCTTTTCTTTATTAATCCTTATATTGGATACAGTTTTAGATTTTACATTCATGTGCTCTTAATATTACTATGGCTTCCATGAGTTAAAACTGGACAACATGCTGATGACAGTGAGTGGTTGCATGGGTAGAATCTTTTTTTCTGTGAGTTTTATCTCTGCTAGAACTTGGTTACATGTTGAGTACTTGGGAAAGACTTTATTTCCCTTACTGCAATCCAGTGTATAAAGATTAGCGGTAAAGACAGTGAAAGATCTTGTCTGTGTGCTAGCGGACGCAAAAGAGATGATAAATGGCTACTCACTTTATCTCCTGGGGGACTTGAGAAGATACACTGATGTATTGGCCTGCTGAACAAATAAATGGTGTAAAGTCTGTGTGTCTCTCTCAAGAGCAGAATTATTGGCCTAGAAATCCACTTTAGCTTTTTATTTTAATCTAAGTGATTGTGGTGCTTCTACAAAGACACCTGTGTATATCTGGCATCTGTTTTTATAGAATTGCTCTTCATGGAATTGTTTTTTGTTCCTCTAGTAATATGATTGACTGAGTAGACTAAAATATTTTGAGAAGAATATATCTTGCAAACATTTCGTTTTTGTATCTTTTAATTAGAAGCATTGTTATCATTAGTACTCTGCCGTTATGTGACCAGGAGGCATCGTTTGGTATCCACTGAGTCAATCTTCAAGTTGCCCAGCATGTAATTATTTTATGGAAACTGCTAAAGATTTTAACCAAAGGGAACAAACCTCAGCACGTTTATTCTAACACCAACATCTTTACCATACTGCTATGCATCCATATAGGTTTCAATGCACTCTCATGAAGTCCAGCAGGCTAGATATCACCTTTTGATGTCTTTGTTTTTAAGGCTATGAGACATGCTTATTTTGTCATTGTTGCTGTTATTTATAAACATTTCCTGGTTACGATTTTGTTTTTCAATAATGTGTTTTGTTCATCTAAGCTGGTTCTTGTTGATTTAGTTGTTTTATTGCCAAAAACCCTTGAATGTTAATTTTTATGGTAGACAATGGCTGGTAATTAATGAGAGATAGAGTTTTGGAATTTAAATTATTAGAAAGGGAGAGATCTTAAGTTGGGATCTCCATAGTGCTCTGAAACCATGATGGTCTTTCATTGATTTTAACATTCTCTGGAATGAAATGAATGAAAACTTTCTTTTATATTCCAGTTTTACTTAGGCCATTATCGTTTTAGGGACTGAAATCAGAACATATTTTGAATAATGCAATTTTAGAATTTGTGGTTTGTATAACTATGTCAGGTTTTAGCGTTAACATTGTTCACCTCGAATAATCTGCTATTTCAAGAAACCCTCAGAATTTAGTTGTAGCTTTAAAATGGCAAGCAATGTAGCTTGAATTTTACATTCATATTGAAAGCCAAAGGAGGATCATTGTTAATCATTGTTTAGTTTTATAATCTTATTCCGTGGGTGTTTGTTTTGTTTTTGGTTTGTTTTATTGTTGTTTTTTAGTTATAAGTCATAGCTAAGATTAATACTTGCACAAATGCTAGGAGGATTATCAGTAAAAATTGCACATCTTTTTTTCCTTTTTTTTTTAAAGCACTGACATATTATCATATCGGTACCTTTCTTGTCCTTCTTAAGACCATGAGACTTTTAGTATGCATTCATTTTAGCTTTTTTAATAATATGATTAATTAATGCATCATTATTAGTTACTAATAGTAGGCCTGCCTAGAGTTGCTCCATAATTGGACATTGCATTTCGGTCAAAATATCGCAAAAGTCACCAGACTCAAATGAGTATTTTTGCCGTAAATAGGTTGCAGATATTGCTGCACATACTTTTACTTCTAGGGATGTATCATTGTCATCCCATATATCATCTTAATGTTCAATGAAAATTATTCAAAATGTACATAATAGACATACCCACAACTACACAAATGCAACAGAATCGCATTTGTGTCATGTATATGTTAACATCACAAATTGTCTTAATATGTCTTATGTAATATCCCAGAAGTCTTTACAATCATCAACATCATTATCATCTTGTCTTCATAATAATAATTATTATTAGGATTAATTATTATTTGGAAAAAATGTATTGTTGGTTTGAATTTATATCATATGAAGGTGAAAGGTCACGACTTACTATCTCAGAAGTTAAATATATATAATTAATTACTCTGCAATTACATACTCTCACATTAAATTTATTCTTTCACTTGGGTAATTTTCATCACTTTTATTACCCGTTATTGTTTATTTATTTTGATATTTTTATTTTGGAAAATGAAATGATAATGAATACTCTTACCTGAACATTATCTTCATAATATCTCTATCCTTATTTTACCGCAGTAGAACATGACTGTATTTAATTAAGGAGAAGGTAAATGATGATAAAAATTAGAAATTCAAATTGTTCATGAACTTCCAAATGAAAGGACATGCCTTGTTTACCATCAGCTGTTGTGAACTTGGAAGAACAGGAAGGAGAGAAAGATTGAGAGACATATGTCTAGAATGAATTTGAGAATATCAGAAGTAAGAAAGTTAAGGGCTGTTGAGTGCAAGGTGAAAGATTAGAGGTGTGAAAGATTTATTTTTGTCAAAACCTTCAGAATTTAAAATCTCAAAAAACTAATGGTTAACTTTGTACAAATTTAATAAAGGACCAGCACATTCACTTTTGACATTTTTGTCATCAACATAAGATAAAGGAAAATAGATTTTATTATTTGATATACATAAATATCAGTGTCATTGCATTTTACCCATAATTCAAAAACTATTTCAGAAATTAATTTTCTTAAATTTTATTTGCATTGACCTGAAATCCATTTGTCTGATATTCTGTTCATTTTATTCTTTTCTGACTGACAGAGGGGACTTGTATTCATAACATTTATTATTTGTATCTGATGGGTAATATTACATAACAGGTTTTAGGTTATTGTGTCTCGTTTGTTTTTTGTTGGGGTTTTTTTTTTTTTACTCAGTAATTGGATTTTAATACCCTAAGAAAGGGAATCTGGTGGAATGTAATAATTTATTATTTTTCTCTGTACATAAAAGTATGAAACTAAAAATATTCACTTGACAAAAACCTCATTTAGAGAATCATGTTACCTTCATTACCAAAATTCAATCTCAGGTGACAAGATCATAACAAGCAAATGTTAAGAGTTTTTCATTTTTTCTTTCTTTTTTGCTTTTGAATTATCAACGCAAGCCTAAAAATGTTTATAATGAAGATAAAGAGTCATATTCATTATTAACACATATATCTGATAAATATATTCTTTATTTTGAAAATTGTGTAAAGTGTAAATAAAAGTAAAAGAAATTATCATTAACAAGTAGTCCAGTTACTAAATATAGAATTTTGACAAATTTTAAAATTGAGTATTCGCCAACCTTCTGGTCCCACAACTAAACAACGACAACCAGATGATTTAGCATTCTACATTTTAACTAAATTTGTGGTAATGATGCGTTAAAAAAAATCTTTTCATGATCAAAGTCATAAATTTTAATATTTTTTTACCATCATGTAGTATGTAGGCCTACATGTATTTGGATTTCCAACAAAAATAAAAGCTATGTTCATCCCGAATACTGAGTCTTTAATCAAAAGAGAAAGAGAGAAACAACAAACTGATTATCATTTCATAAATCAGACAACAGAGGTTTCCGTTTCTACAGACAAAATTATGCTAAAATGACGATTATAATAAACCCACTGGGAACAGAGATAAACTTTACAAAAGCATGTTAATTTGAAAATCTGAAATATTTGGTGAGAACAAAAACATTTAATGTTTCTGATCGTTATCTAACACTAAGTAAGCCTATGCACTTGTTAACTTTGTCAAAATAACATGCATCAATCATCAGGTATTCACTGCCTTTTAGTTTTAATCCATGAAATGATGATGATGAACTGAAGAGGAATAGTTTTAACCAAGATAAACAAAAACATTTTATGATATGTATCTTCATTCATTCTTCCGTGTTTTAGAATAAATTATTTGCTGAATATCTAGATCTAATGTTCAAACTTGATTTATTTTTCTTTCAATTTTAATTTTGATTAATTAAGTCATTTAATTTATTTCATGACTGCTGTGTAAATCAAATGGCTGACTGGCTAAATGTTTGTCACCATGTGGAACTAGTTTGCAAGTCTGGATTATCGTATCAATGTCATTATCATCATTATTATTGCTAACATTTTTTCCATGCCCCATTTGTTTCAGTCTTGCATGTCCTGTGTTATAATGTAACATATACAGATGAATGATCATGTCCTGTATCATGTATAAATACAATATTATTATATTCTACATATATATAAATATATTATTATTACTATTACTCTAATTATAATAATATTACTATAACGTCATGTAATATTCTGATTCATCCTTCCTGTCTTTTCTTTTTAAGTCAAGCCTTATTTCATCATGTTTGTCCTCAATATTTCTACATGTAGTTCTATTGTTGTTCATTTGCGTTCCTTTCCTCTCAAACCAAGAACAGCCAATATCTGATAGTGATATCCCTACAGTTATATTCTTTGCCACTTTCTTCTTTCTTTTAACTCAAATATTTCTTTAAATCATCTTGTATTTATAATTCAATATCCCATGAAACCCATTACCCTCTGTTCATAAATGGCATGTTTTCTTTCTCATGGAATGGGAGCCTCTCTTTTTTCTTCTCTCATTATGTTTGGTGCCTTGGCAGATTGGTTGGTGTGTGGTCACCTTGCAATCAAAACATGGCGAATTGAATTTGCACTAGCACTGGTCCAACGTTGAGTCCTTGGGAAAGTTACCGTACATCTGTTTTCTTCATCGCACTCAGGTATGGAAAGAATACCCAGCAATGAAGAAATATCTTTTCTGTCCTATGCATGCTAGCAAGGGGCAGATAAAACGGAAAACAAATGATATAAAGTCTGCGATCCAAGTCTGCATGTGATGCAAAGAAATAGACAGGCTATAAACCCATTCTTAGCTCTTATGTTTACCCTCTAATAATGTAACCAATTGAATTTCACTCTCTTCATTATTCCGATTCTATGCTAAAGACTAATTTTTGTCTACTTTCTTTATGTTCATCTCATTTTCCAATTTGTTTACCCTTTTCAAAGTTTTTGTCGACTCTCTTGTGTAATTTTTGTTAAAACTATGTACTGGTCGTTGCCATCTTTTTCTTTCTTTTATCTTACAATTACAACTGTTGAAATTGTTCACACAACTGTTAACGCTCTCCAGCCTACAATTAATGGTGTTCTATTTTTTTACTGAAAATTTTTTCCCCACATCACTACGAGTAAGATTGTTAACATGGTCGTTTACAATCACAAAAAGTTGTGTCTTCATGTTTTCTAGTTGCTTTCCTCCTCATGATCTATTCAATTACATGTATGTTTACAAAGATGGAATTCTGTTTATTCTCTTGACATACCATTTACTTTTGTGTCGCAATTTTCATGCATTTATTTTGTTTCCTCATGTTAACTTTCTAGTTCACTTATTATCTCCCCCCCTTCCTCTTTGTCTCTATTTGCCATTGTTGTTAACGTTTAGCATCCAGTAGTTGCCGTAGTAACGATAATATGTCTACAAGTGTCCATAAATGGCTTGACTGAATGAAGTGATATCTTTCTATACATACATTGGTTTCTTTTTTGTCGGGTTTTTTTTCCCCTGTTCTTTTTTTTTCTTCTTCTTAAAATATCAGAGAAAAAGAAGATTGTGTTTTGGTTGTAAGTTGATTTCTTCATCCATTAAACTCTAATGACATGCAGAAAACAACCTGGCTGGTCAACTGGTTTCTTTGGTTTATTTTGTAATTATTGTGACATGATTTGCTTGCAGTTGCAGCTGTTTTCTTTGTTTATTCATAAGTTAGCCGTCCCTATTTTAATTTAGTAAACACCAAAGAACTTTCCTATTGTATATCTTTGTACTTAATAAACAATTATTATTATTAGATTTAATTCATTGCACCAGCATGGATACAGCCGTTGACCTCTTTCAACTTCAGAACCTTGTTTCAGCCAAAATTAAAGACTTACCTACACTTATAGTTTGAAGGTTATTGGCAGGGAAGGTATTGAACTCTCCCTGATCCCTGATTACATAGTTAACATAGTATTGCTTTTTTATACATTTGAGTTGAGTGGAGCAGTTAGGTTACAGCTGACATCTTTCACCCTGAGAACCAGGTTGCAGTCGATATCAAGACTAAGCTTGGATGCTCTTTACACAGTGCACATTGCAAATTTTCCCCAATAGTGCAGAGCACTCCTTTACGCGCACACTCGAACTGAACAAAGCAGTTGAGATATCGTTAAGATTGCATTTCCTTGCTCACAGGGAAAAAGTACATGTACAGTGGTCAGGGGGGATTCAAACCCAGGCCTATTGGTATGTTGATTCCACTCTTCTTAGCTCTCAGCCACTGCACCTCTGTTTTGTGCCTTAGTTGTTTTTTACTATCTTCACAACTCTCCCTTCAAAATTTGTATCTTTGTTTTTAAACTTACTAACTTACTTGTACTTGTAGAAATATTAACAAGTTATGAAACAGAAAACTGTGTAGTAGGATAACATGAAAAGTATTAGTATTGGTGTTGGAAATCGTACAGTGATGATAATTAGGCATACATCTTAATTATTATATTGGTAAGGCTTGTACATGTACTAATGATGTACTGGAATATTTCAATAATTGATTACCATTTATTAAAAAAATATTACAATTCCTCTCCCTTTATGGCCACCACACACTACGCTGTTCCCAACTGTTCAGTTACTGCGCATCAGTACTGTGCAGTTAACGAACAGTTTTCATTCAGTTCAAAATCAAAATACCCCCCTGGCTTATTGACGATTTCGTGAATTCTAGTCACGACAGGAACAAAAAATGGAAAAGGTGGGGTGCACAACAATTCGATGTAGATCTAGTGATAACGGCAAAGTAGTGTGTTGAAAGGAGTGCGCATATATTGTATAATGTTAAGTTAGCGTGTCGATGTGTGGGAGAGATGGCCAGACATAATTACTTTGTTTGAGAGTGTGTTTGCTTGTGTGCGTATATGTATGTATGTGTGTGTGTGTGTGTGTGAGCGCGCACGCACGCGTGTGTGTGTGTGTGTGTGTGTGTGTGTGTGAGAGAGAGAGAGAGAGAGAGAGAGGGAGAGAGAGAGATTCGTTATAATGAGACTCCATGATAGATAGATAGACAGATAAATTGATGGATTAGTAGATAGATAGATAGATAATGAGAGATAGGGATATAAATTCGATATAATGAGACTCAGATAGATATAGTAGATAGGTAGATAGAGAAAAAGAAGAGGAGAGAGAGAGAGAGAGAGAGAGAGAGAGAGAGAGAGAGAGAGAGAGAGAGAGAGACAGAGAGAGACACAGAGAGAGAGAGAGAGACCCTGGTATAGCGAGTCCATGAAGGATTAAAATATATAACATAGACCTTGTTTTTTTTTAAGATTTAAAGATCTAGTTGGCCCTGCTATAGTTGCTAATACGTTGCCACCAATAATATTTAACTTATTTTTTATATTTTCTTATTTTTGTTCTTTCATTTGTACAAATAGATGTTTGTATATAAATTTGCCCCTGGGAGTAAAATGAGTGTTCGTTGTGCAAATATAAAAAAAATTATTCTATTTGAATTGAAAATCATTGCCTTTAAGAATACATGAGAGGTGCCCATCCATGACAATGTACGCTATACCGCATGATATAGATCTAGACCCTGGCTTGGTTTATATTCAGTTGTTGTTTTTATTATTATCATTTAATGGCTGAACATACCCCTGCTTTCAATATTCTTGGTCCACTGTTTCTTAATGTCTTCTTATTCGACCATCATGGTGACAATTTTCACTGATACTACCTAAAATTTCCTCTACAAGTTTTTCTTCTTGATATTTCATCGATGTGTTAGTAAAATTCTTTTATCTCTTGCAAAATTGGACATTAAACATTTAGCCATATTTCCTTTGTTTTCTCGAATGTATATTATATCATGTTCTTTGGATGACGTTTGAAAATAAGTATTTGAATAATAATAATAATAATAATAATAATAATAATAATAATAATAATAATAAATTCAACTTATTCATCCCAGAACGGAAATTCGTCACCGAGCTTCAGCCGTAAGAACAGCGCCGCAAACGTAGACAATTCATGTAAATAACATTGCCCACGGTGTCTCCAATGAGATTCGAACCCGCTACTTTTCTCATGCGAGTCCAACGCTTTTACCGTTCGGCCACCGTGCCGTTTCACAATTACAATTGTAAAATTACACTCATAATAATATAATGTACTTAACAAAACATTATCAACATGCTTGATTATAAACGGGAGGGGGACTTTATAGTGAAGACTTTTGAAGTTAGCCAATGTATTAAAAAAGATCAACTCAAAAGAGGAGAAAAGGAAGGGGAGTAGAGGAGGGAGAGCGAGTATTGATATAGTTTGGGTAATTTCTCCTTGCACGAGCTTTAACAATGGTGTCACGAGGCGGTGTCCTTGAAAAATGAGAGGTGGTCATATCGAAGGTAACAATTACATTCATATTATTATAATGCCATTCATAAGTTTCATAAGGAAGCACGTCAAAGGAACCTGGAAAAGGAGGTCAGAACACGACCAATCTCGTCTGGCAGATTCCATTTAAATCACCGCGAAGACAATCACAGAAATTAATGTTCGGGGACGTGTCACTAAACCATTACCAATGCTAGTATACTATTCTTATGAGGCAATTTTGCACCAAAAGTGAATTGCATTGGGAACCTGGAAAAAAAAAGGTCAGAACACGGCTAATCAGGCAGTTTCTAATTGAATCACCGCGTAGACAATCACAGAAAAATACGATCAGGGACGCGCCATCATTACCAATGCTAGTATACTATTTTTATGAGGCAATTTAAAAAAAAAAAAAAAAAAAAGTAAAGCGCTTTCTTATATAGCGGGTTCCCACTAATTGTGCTCATTGCGCTTTACAG
>JASKDV010188095.1:0-11838 GCA_032466395.1 Aegires albopunctatus
TCTCTCTCTCTCTCTCTCTCTCTCTCTCTCTCTCTCTCTCTCTCTCTCTCTCTCTCTCTCTCTCACTCTTTCTTTCTTCTCTTTCTCTCTCTTTTTCTCTAACACAAGCACAATCGACATATACACATACTCTTCGAACATCTATCTTGTGCTAGATCATAGATGTTCGAAGCGGACAATAGGCAAACTTAGCCTCACAAAGACACACATCACCCATTGTATGCTTAGATCATCTTTTTAAAGATATTTTATCATAAGAGGATTGTATTTTAGAAAAATGATATGTAATTCATGATTTAAACCATCACTTCTTATATATCTGAGCCGAGCATTGTATCAGAAACCAACTCACTCAGTCGCAATTGACACGCTTTTCAATTGCGTCCGAATCACTGGGTCACAATTGATACTTTGTCAATTGCGACTCGCTATATATGGAATAAGCGGGAATTTGTAATAACCAAATTTGTAATAACCAGGTTGGACCCAAAGATATTTGTAAGCCTTTCTTATCCATTAGTAATTAAGTGTTTATCAATGGGTAATGTGAAGTGTTAAAGTAGAAATTTAAAATACAGGTGGAAAATAAATGATCAAGAATCATGCCTTAACAGAATCGTTCAGATTTTGCCTATCTTGTCCCAATTAAGGAATTATTTATAGTAAAAGCAGAGTAAAATTTTATATTCCTAAGATTTCTTCTCAATTGCCTTGTTTGAATCAATTAATTGATTACAGATTAGTGGCACGGTGGCCAAACAGTTAAGCCGTTGGACTCACATGTGAAAGGTTGCGGGTTCGAATCTCATTGGAGACCTCATGTTTAACTCTAGGGCAAGGTCATTAACACGAATTGCCTACGTTTTCAGCGCTGCTCTCATGGCTGATGCTCGATGATGGTAAATATCAAAAGACAAATTTCCCTTCTGGGATGAATAAGGGAAATTTTATTACATTTATTTATTTATTTATTATATATATATGAATTGTTACAACTTTGAAAACTAGTATCTATTTCATTTCTCTTTTTTAACAGCTGAAAACCTGTGAATCATCATGACTAAATTATCTTCATTAACCATTAAAGAAGTAAGTGTACTTTTGAAATGAAAGGTGAATAACATAATATCATTTCTTCTTTCACATTGCTTGAAATGATAATTATTATTAAAATACTCATTTGATCTCCTCTTCTGCTTTTGAAAATAAATTGATAGTCTTTTCTATTTTTAAAAATACCGGTATATTTAGAGTCTCCATAAGCTCCTTCCTCCTGTTGTAGCTATGCTGTAATATAAAAATCTATGCATGCAGCTTATAAGTAAAGTGATAGGAGAGAAGAGAAAAAAAAAAGAATAAAGAAAAAGTATCTGCAAAAGTGTCCTTAGAAAGAGATCGTTAAAATGAATTCTTTTTTTAAGAATGGGTGCACTTTTCAATTAAGGAATGGCCAGAGCTCATTCCAGGGCCAAGCCAGGTAGTATTCCTCTAGCCTTCTGGCTGGATTAACTCAGGTGCCAAAAATCAGAGGAAGGGGTTTTCAGCCGCCCATCACCAGTGGGCAGTCCGGGGAGAACCCCCTCTTACAAATAAGGAAGCGCTTGTAACGATGCTGGGAGGGACCTCGCCAAACTGCCCCATTGATAAAGGCCAATGGCGCCAACCTTCAAATGATGTAAGCCAGGCCGAGTACTGTAATAGCAAACGGTTGAAATAGTTGAGCCCGTGCTGGAGGATATTGTCACAGCAAGATGGCTTTATCCTTGTGCGCACTGGGGAGACTTTAGAGACTCGTTAATAAAGCTGGCAGGTTTATCTGGAACTAGGTGGCGGGGGGAAGGTACCCAGTAGTCTGGGGAAAAGAATGAAGTAAGAAAATTAAAGCAGGAATCATCTCGGGGCATCATCATAGATCATTGGCAGAGGTTGAAAGTGATTGGAGATCTACCAATCACTTCCTCTCTGTTATTTAATATTATCTTGCTGATGTCATGATTGTAATTCTTATACATGTGCCTTTATACATTATGTATCTCTATCTCGATCAACATATCATCACTTTCACAATCATCATCAGGGAATGGATAGCTCAATGAGTAAGATGCTCACCTGCCAACCCAAAGTTCCCTTTTTTAAAACCATGCAGACTTGAATTAGAATTTTTGGGTTTCCTTCTGCTCCCTATCCTTAAGTTGCTAGAATAAAATGAGTGCAAAATCCTATTAGAGATGGACTTTAATCTAGGAGGTATCAATTGTACTATATTATTTATTATACTCATTTAAAAGAACCCATGGCTGTAAATAAGGCAGTCCTGGAAAAACCCTGAGATCATGAAAGTAGTGCAAATGGGTAAAGTCAATACAACAACAATAATCTTCAATATCATCATCATCACCATTTAACTCATTATCATCATCTTTTTTTAAATATTAATTATGTTGTTTGATATAAATAAAATAGTATTATGTACAATATCATGTCATAGCTGCCAGCCAGTAGGATGAATTTATACTAAGTACGATTTGACCAATAAAAAAGAGACGATTGAAAATTTGATTTCTTTTATCTTAGGTGTATAATATCTGCTTTAATTACTTTCTCCCTGTTTCTTATACTTGAAAATGTTATGATGAAGTTAAATCAGCTGCTTACCCTCTACTGATATTTTTGTATTTGTTGCTACAATGGTTTTTATTTTGAGAAAAGGCATTTGCCAAATGCCATGCGTTAGAATACGATTTTGGTCTTGAAATAGTTGGCAACTATGTATGTCTGTTGCTATTCCTTTATTTTGTCTTACAACATGTGTTTAATCTGGGGAAAATATCCACCTAGATTATAAAGCTTATCTTATCTTATCTATTTTCATTCATCAGGTTCTTACAAGATTTAAACAGGGTTTATTATCTGCACAAGAACTATGCACCAAATGCCAACAGAGAATTAAGAAAACAAAATGGTTAAACATGTATGTTACTGAAATTTCTGAAGAAACATTGTTGACAAATGCAAAACAATCTCAAAGATTTATTGATGAAGGTATGATTGTGTCCTTCTAATTATATTTAGTAAGCCTAGATAAGGATTCTTAATATTAATCTTATTTTTCCCTTGTGTAAAGATAACCCTTGGAATTTAAAAAGCAAAACAATATACTTATTTAAGTCACATAAGTTTATTTTCCTTCTCTTGTGAATAATGAAATTTTGTATTTTATGTTTGCATTTTAATATGGTAAATCATTATATTTATGGTTCATTTTAAAAAGATTGATAGGTTTTATGACAAGGCATTCGTCATAAGAATTTTTTAAATTGTG
The DNA here is from genome assembly GCA_032466395.1 of Aegires albopunctatus. Classification (NCBI taxonomy): domain Eukaryota; kingdom Metazoa; phylum Mollusca; class Gastropoda; order Nudibranchia; family Aegiretidae; genus Aegires; species Aegires albopunctatus. Next base: position 3,323 of record JASKDV010188095.1, read on the forward strand.
ATATTTTAACCATTTGTGATTGTTACTGCACTTTTCGTCACTTTTGCATTTGCATTTTTTTCTCCCAATTTAGGTAACCCAAGACCTCTTGAAGCAATACCTGTTGGCTTCAAAGATAATTTCTGTACCAATGGTATTCCCACTACTTGTGGATCTCGCATGTTGCTAAACTATACACCACCATATAATGCAACTATGGTTGATCGGTGTCTTAAAAATGGATCGTTTATGACAGGAAAACTCAATATGGATGAATTTGCCATGGGGTAAGAATAGAGATGATGCATAGAAAAATGGAGCTTCATCGGCTTGTTCCATCAATGCAAAATATGCAAAATAGTTTTGTCAAACTTTTGTTTGAGAGAATGATTTATTAATCCACATTAACTGAAGATTTTCATGTAAATATTTTGATAAAAAGAGCTACCAAGCTTGTGCCTAAATATTAGCTCTCACAAAGTAAGATTTTTTAGTTTCTGGCCTTTTTATCATTTATCTATGTCTTTAAATTATAGATAAATTCTAGATCCATCCTGTTGAATCTTGAACATTACCCCTATTCAATATTATTGTCATGTCAGATCTAGTAACACAATCAGTTGCCATGGACCAGCAAAAAATCCTTGGACCTATGTTATTTCACAATCGCTTCATTCTGACACAGTCAAGCCTGAAATCAATGAATCCTGGAAAGGTTTAAGTGATGATGATTTTTTAATAGCTGGTGGAAGCTCAGGAGGAAGTGCTGTAGCTGTTGCTTCTGGGACTTGTTTAGCGTGAGTGAATTTTGCCTGAATGTTTGATGTTGCTGGATAACTTTGATATTCTTATTCTTAATACTATGATTTACTTATTTAGCCTTAAAAAAGCTTTTGCTCACTGAAGTCAAATGTATGTTAATCTTCAATAATATTGTTCCTAATAATTATTTGAAATTCCAAGTGGATAATTCAAAGGATTCTTGTGATAGGTATATATAATTTTAGTCTTCTACTGATTCTGAATTGGACTATTTAGTCAGATATCAATGAATTAATATTATAATGATAAATGATTTATGCAGTGGCTACTACAGGGGTTCTGTAAGGGTCCCTGCCAGTTACTGTGGTAAAGTGGTGTTAAAGCCAATTTATGGAATATTATCTCGACATAGACTCATTTCTTGTGTGAATTCTTTGGACTTCCCTGGACACAAGGCATACAAAATATAAATGATAACCAATACTAATAAGATAAGATAAGATAAGATAAACTTTATTGATCCAAAAAAGGAAATTACATTTTGTTAACACAGCTCACACCTCGAATGCCTTTCATACCTGGTCATCTATTGTACACAACTGAATCACACACATATCACAATATGTCATTCACACACAACTTACATGGTTCAAATACATAGTGGTACAATAAAATAGACATATTTAGGAATATATTATACATCAATGGGTATCTTAGTGATTTCTTAAGGCTGAAGGCAAAAAGTATGATAATCATAATTATAAACAAGTTAGGCCAAAGAATGGCATGCAGATTGAAGAGTTCAGACTTTATATTATTATTGTCTCTTTAATGACAAAGCAGTCTAGGTTTGATTACCTTGCTCTCACTAGACGCAGATAAATGCTGCATCAGTTTATTTGTGAGGCTTGAAATTATAATTAAGGTGACAGAAGTTTTCCATATTGCATTGTAATTAGATTATTCTTTTTGTTAATGTAGAGCCTTTGGATCTGACACGGGAGGTTCTGTAAGGATCCCTGCCAGTTACTGTGGTATAGTGGGATTAAAACCAACTTATGGATTATTATCTCGGCATGGGCTTATTGCTCTTGTGAATTCTTTAGACTGCCCTGGAATATTTACTAAAGATGTGGAGGACTGTGCAATAGTTTTAAGTAAGAATTTGTATTATTTTGAAGGGTCTGCATTTTAATGCAGATTAAAATTTGTATAATTTGATTAGCACTTTTCTATTTCATATCTTTTCTCTCTTTCCACAAAAAGAGGTTAAATAATTTCAAGGCATGGCGACATTGTTCTTTTTATTTTTTTATCTTAAAGACACCATTTTTACATGACACAAAGTTAAGATACAAGGTGTACAAAGATTTGAAAACATGGAAATTAGAGATATTGTCACCTTTGATTTTCATATTTGCTAGATTAGGGGTCTGCAAGGTGCTTTATGGAGCTTTTAAAAGGGTTGTCAAATACTGGAGGTCAAGAAAGGATTGATGAATACCCAAGAGTATGGAGAGGATAACGTAATGATAAGTTTGAATATCCTTTATACTTGTAAGTTTAGTTTCCAAAACAGGAATTTTATCATCTCATTATTATAGAGATCTTTATATATAGGGTGGTGGGAAAAAACAACTAAAACACACCCAACTTTACATTTTTATAATTATATCAGTCTTTATTTAATTTGCATAAAAATAACCATAAATCTACCACTGTTCAACTTCTATTATCAAGTAAATTTTCAGGAAGATATTTATGGAATTTTCAGGAAGATATAGGACTTTGGATACATCCACCTCAAAAAAGCAAAAAACGACCCATCACATTTTTTTTGAGTCTTTACAAAGGACATGTTTCTTTCCTTCCCTTGTTCTTTGTGCATGCTCTTAGTCAAGAACAGTAATTCTATTTACTAAATAAATACTAATTTTTGATATAAACTTAACATGAAGCCAGTTTTTCTAGGATATGCAGAAGTGACTAATAACTTATTACAAAGTTGATCTACAGTTCTCATTTAAAAACTTGAATTTGCAAACCAATTCAGATAGATTTCATATCTAAGTTGAGATCTAGACCCAAGTATTGTTTGTAGGTATAAATTTAAGATTTGATCTAATGAAATAATGGTTCTCACCCGAGCTGATAAAACTATTACTGAGAGTTATTATTTGCAAGAAAATGGTTGGCACAGCGCACACCTAATATTATAAAATAATTTGCCAGCAAAAATAATAATAATAGCGCACTTCTATAGCACCTTTTACTTAGGTTTCAAGGCGCTTAAATAAATCTCGACATTAATAACATACATATTATAGTACATAGATATAATTTACACATCATTTAGCGAAGATTACTAGTTTAAGAGGACAAAGAGAATACAGTAGAACACACTTCTAACAAACACGCTTGAAGTGAATTGATGGAAATAACGAACAGTAATCTGTGCCCCATTTTTCCCCTCTTTATTTCAATAGATTTTTTACGCCTGTAACGAACAAGCGATAATGAACTGATGGCTTAAACGAACATATGTTCTTGCCCACAGGCCTTTTTTTTTCTTCTTTGTTAGAGACTGAAATAACGAACCAGCCCATAGTGTATGATCCACGGCCCCCAGGAACAAGTAACATAGCCACGGTGAAGAGCAATTATTATTGTTAGCTGCAAAGATCTAAAAATAGATTATTGATCGGGTTTTTTATAGTCTCTTTGGTAGCCAGACAAAGGCTAGGCCTCTCCATTTCTCTCACGTGGCTTTGTTATGGTGTGTAAATTTGATTCTCCGATTTATATTATTTGATTTAGATTAGATCTATTACATGTACGGTACTTCAGTCATAATTTATCGTTAAATATGAGTTCCAAAAAAGCGAATGTCCTGTTCGTTGGACTTCAACATGCAAGTACTATGGAAAGTGAACAGTGGGGAAATTCCGAAAGTTGACATCTGCAAGAAAAATATGGCAAGTCGTTGTTGTCAATGGCGCTGAAGGATCGGGCGAAGATTGAATCTTTATTAATATTGGGCTGGCTGAATTTCAACCTGCACCTAAGAAGGTGAGGAAATTGAAACTGGGACATTAGGAAAGGGAAAACATAGGCATGAAGAACGTGTGAAAAGGCTGGGAGGGGTGGGGGATGGGGGTGGAGAAGGGGGAACTGTCTGAATGTATGCGTATAGAGGTTAGATGAAAAATGAATTACTGATATAAAGAACTATTTTCCTTGCCCAGGGTTGTTCTTTTTATCAGTGTTCTACTGTACATATATACATAGTACATGAATAATTTGAACTAGGTTATACAGATAACAAGGCTGAGTCACAGATTAATCTAAATATTTTTGAAAAAGATATGTTTTCAAATGTTTTTTGAAGATTGCAACATTACATGCGAGTCTCACGGATGCCGGAAGAGAATTCCAAATTAAAGGTCCGATCTTTCCAAAACTTCTGTTGCCGTATTTTTTAAGTTTGTTGTTTGGAACTGTCAAAAATTTAGAATTTTGAGATCTCAAATTTCTTGAAGGTGTGTGTGGATTTAGATCTAGTATTTCTCGAATATACAGACAAGAAGGGTCATAAGAATTGTAACGGAAAAAAGAAAAAGAAAAAAAAAAGAAACTTTGTATTCGATCCTTGCTTTAACTGGCAACCAATGAAGTGATCTTAACATGTCTTTTGAGTTCATATTGAATCGTGATTTTCCAAGAACAAGTCTTGCTGCATTATTTTGAACTCTTTAAAGGTTTTTTAAGTCTTCCATCTGTGATACCCACAAGTAAAGAGTTAAAATAATCAAGCCGAGAAAGAATCAGGGATGTTTCCAGTGTCTTCAAATAGGCAAAATGTTCCATTTTTAGAGGTATATATAGCTAAATCCATTTATTGGTTGATTGATATTGAGACAAGTTCAGCTGTTAATGTTGGGTGAGGAATTTACACTTTCACAAGAGAATAAACCCAGTTCTCGCAATTCAGCACATCAGATTTCAGGGAACTAGTCACACTTAAGTTATATGAATAATCCACATAATGATTTACATTATTTTCAAGTGTTTCAAAATCCCATATCTTCATGAAGTTCCAAATATCTTTATGGAATTTTTACATGATAATTTGATTTGAATAGTGCTAACTTGTAGATTTATGCCAATCTTTACGTAAATTACACAAAAATTGATGTAGTTAACATTTAAAGTTGGGCGCATTATTTTTGGGCCACCTGTCCAAGCTTAAATGTCGCTGTTTTCCTTCAACGCTACGGTTTCCAAAATATGTTATAATTGAATGATTATATTATGCATTGTAGTTTATACATAATCAAATTAAAGAAAACCTTTTATCCTGCTTTTTTATTTTAATTGATTTTGTCAGATGCTGTAGCTGGTCATGATGTCAAAGATTCAACCTCTGTTTCCCAATCTTATGGTCCTTTCAAAGTTGATCCAGACTTAGATTTGACTGGTCTTCATATAGGAATACCAAAGGTCTGTATAATTTATTGTGTGACTTTCTTCTGTTGTGCTTTGATTTTGTTAAAAATAGATCTCTGACAGAAGATAAAGGTATGTAATGTTATTTTTATTATTATTAGGCCTATATTATCGCTATGATTAAATTATCATTTTATTTTTATTATTAATGTTATTATTATTATTATTACTATTGTTGCTGCTGTTGATGTTGTTATCATTATATTATTATTATTATTATTATTACTAGTAAAATGCCGTTCTGTTGTGTACAAAGTGCTAAATGCATAAGAGCCACGTTGTTCTAGATATACCTTTCTAGCTCGATCTAGATCTAGATCTAGGTCTCTTGACGATCTTTAGATGTCAGAGTACTCAGTCGGAGAACAATATCCTGGCCAGGCCAAGATCGGGAATCAATTGGAATAGACAATATTGAAATCTATATTCTAGACTTACCTTCTACTGTAAAATCTAGTTTCTCTTAGGTTGCCCTGTAGGCTAAAGATCTATTAAGCACTTTTAGGGTGCAGATTACATACGTCCACCTTTTACTGTAGAATCTAGTTTCTCTTAGGTTGCCCTATAGCCTATAGATCTAGTAAGCACTTTTAGTGAGCAGATTACATACGTGCGTACGCTTCTACGGTTACTGTCTGCAATCCGGAATATTTGAGTTAGCCTAGCCTAATTTGATTGTGCCAACTACAGATTCATTCAGCACGGAATTCACCGACAGTGATTTTCTTTGCTGTGAGTTGCTAGAATGAATCAAATTTTCAAAGTTTAATTTAATTTCATGAAAAATAAATATTCCCACGTTCACCGCTATAGAAAACAAAGATTTAAACATGACCGGGAGGTTGTTTTTTTATGGCAGACAAAGGTGGTTAGTGCGTACGCAGGTTGACCTCTTCTTCCGTTAGTATATAATTATTATTATTATCATTATTATTAGCATGTTATTTTTATTAATGTTAAAAAAGGAAGATCATTTCATTAGTATGTTAGTAAATATCTGCAAATGCTTTTCAGTAAAATGATACAGATCTGATATTCTTTGTCCATTTACACATCAAAGATGGTCATGACTCCCTATGGTGTATCTATCTCTTTATGGGATTTATTTTACCGTGATAATTAATGGAATAAGATTTAATTTTCAGCACCATTACTTTCTCTCATTTTTCATCGTGTGTGGGTTAGGTTTTTTGTGGAGTGGGGGATGTTTTTGAATGTACAATGTTATCATCAGTCAGTTTAGTAAGACTGACTAGATACTGAAACAAATCATTATTTTTATTTATTTTTATTTTTTTCTTTATTCTTGGGTTTAACCAGAACAGTAATACACCCAATCAATAGATTTAAGATTTTGAGAATATGACCGACAATTTCTTTTTATTCATCTATTCATCTGTTGTATTGTTTTAATTCATTTACAGAAGCAATCTCAAAGCACGAAACCCAGGCAGCAATGACTTTGATAGATTTAGGTTGCGACGTGAACGCCTCTGACAGAACTCAGCAGGCTCCTATCCATAGCGTTATTAGACAAGGTAATGTCATAGACATGTTTTGATTTCTCTTTCCTCTCATATTGTTGTTTAGGTGAATACGGTGATTTTATTAGTAACTGATGAGACATTGAGTGTCATCCTACTTTAAACAGAGACGAGGGGTTTTAGTGTTACAGCCTAGTTTTTTGTGTGTGTTATTTCTCAACTAATTTTTTGTGTAGGTTTATGAAGATGTTCCTTTCTAGGGTTGATTTTTGCCCAACACTCATATGGGTCGAATGACCCATCCATTCTAAAATCAATGGGTCATGACCATTGCGTCTTAATATATAGCTTACACAAGCGCAATTTTTTACTTGTTCGTTATATCTTAACCCTTAAATCTACGTTTACACCCCTCTCAGATTTGTCAATTTTGATGATATTGCTCTAATGTTTCGGCCCCCTTTGTCATTAATATAATAGGACATCTGACTCAGTGTACAATGTTGTAATGGGTCAACTTGTTCCTATATGCGCCAATTGGTGCAGGGCGCGTATCAAAAATGGACCCTGATTTTAGTCTCTTTTAAATAAAGAGCTTGCTTAAATTAGCTTGCCTTTTATTTTTGTTCAAGCCAAGATATCTTGAGCCTAGAAGCATGTTTTTGAAATTCCACCGGAGGAGTGCAAGTTTAGAAAAATAAGCTATCGTTCTTGAACCACGAATTTATGGACTTTATCAGTGAAATAAAGTATAATATCGTCGCTGTCATTCTTTAAACGTGTTAGTGGAAAATAAGATTTTTTTCACAGGGGAGACAAATTATATCTTCAGAATGGCACAATGAGACCCACAGTATCTGATATGTTTAGATCATGCAAGAAAATAACGCATTTCTATTGGCCAATTAAAATTGTTGAAAATGAGGGGTGCAACTTTCAAAAAAGTATATTTGGTGCAACAAAACGAAAATTAGAAAATTTGTAGTTATAGGTTTATGAAACGACATCCAGGATATGATTTTTATATGATTGCCTTATAGGATATGTTTTATATGATTGCCTAATACACAACCAAGGGTTCTTTTACATGCGCATATATACACAGAGGACCTCCTGGATCAAAGTTGTAGTCACTCTCTGTTAGGTCTTGGCACTCATTTTATTTTAGCTTCTAAAGGATAGGGAGCAGAAGGAAACTCAATAAAGTGGATTTCAAACTCAAGCATGGATTTGAACCATAGACCTTTGGCATGGCAGACGAGTGCCTTACCCACTAAGCCATCTTCTTCCCCCTTAAAATTTGGTCCATGTTGCGTTTGCTGAATGTAAAGATAATGTTATTCAATCATTGTGGATTCAGTATATTTGTTCAACAATTTCTCTTACCCGACCCTTGACGTCTGCTAACATTCTAATCTTTGACATGTTTTTCTTTGATGTAGTGACTAGCATGTTCAGCACATCGGAAAACTCTGAGATGAGATTATTGGTCAAACACTTGGTAGATTCAGGAGCAGACGTCAACAAAATGGATGCAGAGAAATGGACACCACTTTATCAAGCTGCATTGAGTGGAGATTTAGGTCTGCTACTCGAGATGGATTTTAAGATAGAAGGATTGGATAATATTTCTATAGATTTTTATATCTGGGAATTGATAGTATTTTAAAACATTTTCATATTATAAAGGGATTATATGAAATTTCAATATACATTCTTATATAAAGGTATTTTGATAAGATTTCTATACATTCTTATATAAAGGTATTTTGATAAGATTTCTAT
>JASKDV010188106.1:0-11837 GCA_032466395.1 Aegires albopunctatus
CACCCCCCCCCCCCCCCCCCCCCAAAAAAAAAAACTTGAAAACCAGTATGAAAATAATATTCCCATTGTGACAAAACTGGAAGACATTGGGATGTACAAAATTTTTATTAGTATATATTTTAAACAATTGGTCCTCTGATTTAGCATCACTAGAAAATACTTAAGTCATGAGAATAAGACATTTACAGTAAGAAATACATCACTATCATGAAAGACTTTTCTTTTGTTTTCAAGGGCCCTATTATCACTGCATGGCCAGGTTTGGCCAAGCTAAGTCAAATAAAGAGATATTGATGTTCTTATGTTCCTGAGTAAAGAATACATATAATTTCAAGACAACTATTTAGACAATATCAAATATGAATTTCAACATCTATGATCAGAAGAATTTATTGCTGTAAAATGCTGTAAAATAGTTAAGGGACACCTTTTAAAAATCCTAACGCTATAAGTGAATATAAAGATTATTTTATAAGATTTAAAAGCTTGTCCAAAATCTGTAACAAATTTAAATTGCTGTAGTGCAGTAAATTCATTACATTAATTAAAGTCAACACAATAAAACATTTGAGTAATGTTGGGAGGAATAATTTTATTAGATTAGGTTGGTTTTTCTGGTGCCATTTAATTACTAAAAATTTCATATAATTTTCATGAAATGGATAGACACTACATATACAAATATAATTATTTTTTGGTCTCTAGAACAATACTAACAACCTCAATGTCTTTCTCATTTAAATTCTGTGTAAGTTGAATTTTCACTGCCTTTGGGGGAGACAGGCAACTGAACGATTTCTCAATTTTTGACAAGATATACGGTAACTAAAATTCATTATATTTGAACTACAATAAGTATGTATCTCTTCAGTATCTAGATCTCATTGATGAGGTCTTAATACTTAGTCATTTGACATCAATTTAGCCAAAATTATATTTTCAAATGTAGCAGCAGGCTTAAAGTCAAGTTATGTACAACAATTTCTGTAGCAAATATACTTATACAACTTTTGCTTCAAAAACATGATAAAAATCAATCATTTAATCTTTTTAACTGCTTTAAAAAAATTACTTAAAAACAAAAATTTACATTATCAGTCATTGCAGCATCTCATTATTACTTAGTATATTTTATCTCTCAAGGTCCAAAATTTCTAAATATCAGACTTACATAGAAATTGCAAATAGTTACTGTTGGGATAACTCTAAGAATTTGCCCTCCTGATTTTGATTTCAGCAAAATAAAAAGTGAAAAACAGTAAAATGGAATATTTGTTGAATACTATCATCAGGATAACATAAAGTGTGACCCAGGTAAGGTTATTTGGAATAATAGGATGTTGATTTCAACATAACAAAGCACTGACAATATTTTGCATTCAGTACATAATTATATATCATGTCAATTACTTTATCATCAAAACACATCTCTTTGGTTAAACCTTTTGGTCTTCTCCATCACCAACGAAGAAAGCTGCTTCTTTGGCATCCCCATTGTGTTCAAGCAGCCTTGCAGTTTGGCCATTATCTTTGGAATGATGGTGGTGGTGTGAATGGTGGTGGTGATGATGCCTATGGTGGTGACCCTTCTTCTTGTGATGTCTAAGGATATATATTTTTTAATTCATATCATTTGGATTATTTTTTTTCAAATCGATAAATTAGAGAGATAATCTTTATGTTTTCATTAAAATTGAATAGCAATAACAACTTAATAACAACATGAAAGTTTTATAGGGAACAAAAATAGCTAATTTATGACCATTTTTAATAATACATGATAAGAGAATTTTGACATATATTAATTTGATTACAAAAAGCTATAATTTTCAAAATGATGGGATCTAAATAATATCATCTTTAATAAAAAAAAAAATAATGTAATCCCTTTCGATTAAGTTCATCTTCAGTATTTGTTGAAACCATAATGAACGTCAACAACTATGAATCTACTTTGTTTACACCACAATAACAAAGAGAGAAGCAAGATAGTTTATCAAGAAACATTAGTTTAGCTACAGATATGCCTTATCTATATTGTCTGACAAAAGAAACAAAGCCATTGGCTTGTATGCTGCTGGTATGTGTACCAGGGATATTGCTATAGAATTTCAATGTTTCAAGTCAACAATCACTAGACCACATAAAATCAACCAAGAGCAGGACCAAGCTCTCATTCAGGAAATTGCTTATCAGCCATTGCTTTAGGCAAGTTCAAATGGGAAGAGAGTTGGTTGTTTCATCTGATACAATGAGATGACGATTAAAATCATCAGGTTTGAAATGCAGAAGCCCGTACATTGGACCCTTTCTTTCGGCCCATCATAGACAGGCTCACTTAAATGGATGCATGTCTCATACTTGTGCTTATCAACTAAAATGGGACACAGTTTTCTTTACAGATGAGAGCAAGTTCAACCTCTACTTTGCTGATGGTTGGCGACGAGTATGGCACTGGGATGGTGAAAGATACGATGATGGATGTGTTTCAGAGACTGATCATTTTGGTTATGGAATGTAATGGTGTAGGTTGGGATCAGTATATTTCATTGCACTGATCTTGTTGCGCTGCATGGTAGAATCACGGATTGGGTGTATGTAGATGATGTGATGAACAATTTGGTTTTGCCGTTTTTTGAGCAACATCGTGATCTTCATTTTTTCCAGCTTGACATGCCTGTGCACAGACATCAACAGTATCAATAGACTTTTGTAGGTGAGCAAAGATTTGATAAGTTGGACTGACTGGCTCATTCACCAAAACTTTCACATATTGAACATTGATGGGACGAGATTGCCTGCCATGTGAAGCAATGAGAGGGTATTGACAAATTAGTCCAGCTACAAAATGTTCTACAGTGAAGTGATCCCTCAAGAGTTTATATAAAAATTGGTTCGGTCGATACCTTGTCAAATAAAAGCATGTTGTGAAGCTGGTATGAGTCATACTCGTTGCTAACTCAAACAGATAACACAGTTACTGTCGGCTTGTTCAAATGCATTCTTTGATGTCTGTTTAATGTTTTGTTTTCGTTTGTCTTTTAACTTATCTAACCCAATGAAATGTATCAAAGATGAAATTCAATGCTATTTGTTAACCAAATTCATTACCAATGAAACTTGGCTTTCATTTCTCTCTCTTTCTTGCTATTTTTAAAATATGAAAATTAAATTGTCAAGTATTAGCGAGATGCAGTTATGTCATGATGAAATTTTAGTCACTTTTAATTTAAACAATTTCGGGATTTTGTCATATTTGGTATAGATAGATTCGTTTTAATTGCCTATCGTTTGATACCACTTTCACTGCTTTCCATCACATGGTTATTGCTTAACAATAAATTAAACAGGGGGTGCATTTTTATTTTGCAGCTTAGTATATTTTTGCACCAAAATTTTCAATTTTCTTGAATAAAAAATAGGAATTAGTGGTTTATATTTTTGTTGTTATTATTATTCAGTCAAATGCGAATCTTGAAAGAGAATATATTATCAAACTTACCCTTCGTTTCCCACATCCTCAGAATCACATAATCCTGTTTTTGAATCTTTTCGTATTTGGAGCCAAATTCCGGTACGAGACATTTCCTCTGTAATATTTACATCAGAGCCACGATAGATAGGTTTTGGGTTATCATTGAAATTCCCAATTTTTATTTCCATTAATTTATCATAATTTTCACTGATGAGAGCCTCATCCTGTAAATGAATAAAGGATTGTTTGTCATTCCATGCATTTAAAAAACAAAAAAATTAAGAAGATCCAAATATTATATAGAGGTAAGACTGCAATAAAGTGTTTGTGGACAATTTATATAATTCATAACAACTCTGAAAAAAATGTCCTTGACTCTCAACGATTCCAAACAAGGCTTTTGGATCACCGGTGATCCATGAAAATACCCTATATGCCATGCTCTAATTTAAGTATTGTTTTGCATTGTTTGGAGTTTTTGTGGTGTTTCTAATAATATATGATGATAACTTTGCCTCAAAAATGAATTTTTATCAAAATAATTATTAAAATAATGATAATAATATGGGATCTGGCGTGGTCCTTTCCGTCAGTTATAGTGAATTTATAATAACAACATTATAATATAGCTCTAGCTTTTATTAATAACTTCATATCATGAAGTTTGTAGCTGAATTGTATACAAATTACCTATGGCTAACATTATCTGAACAAATTATCAACAAGAAATAGAAATAAAGCTTGTTAAAAATCATTATATATAGACTGCTAATTTATTGTTTGATTTATGAACAAAAGCAAATATTTCAATATCTGTTTATCTTTAAACAATAAATGCTTCAAACTAATCCAAATTATTTTAGATATATTCTCGAGAGATTTCTTATAGTTTGTGTGCCTGTTGTCCATGATTAAGAAGATTATTTACCAAGAAAAGTAATTTTGACTTCAATATTTTCTTATTAAAGCTTATTTTTCATGGTTTAATATTTATGATGAAATTTTAAGCTGAATTTGGCTTTATTATGTGTAAAAGACTTGTGGCTAGCTTTTTATGTAGAAAAAATGGGTCTAAACTCATAATGGGATTTTTTTTTCTTTTTTAGTGTTTGTGATTATATATATTATAATATATATTGTTTGTTTTTCTGAACACCTAACCCACCCCTTTTGCATATTTGCAAGTCTTCCTACCCAACCAACAGTTTAAAAATTCACAAAAAGCAAATCTACAGATATTTCTGAACAAGACAAGTGGTCATATGACATCCTAGTAGCACTTAGTCAAAAAAAGATATTTGATGTGGAAAATTGCTGTGTTTGAACACATTCTAACAATGGAGAAAATCCTGGAATCATTGAGAGTAACATTTGGTGTGTAAACTATTTTTTATTCTGTCATTCTATATTGAGAGAGAAATGTGTCCTATTCTTCGAATCTGAACCTATGTCGCGGATAAAGTTTTTTGAGACATATATTAATAACACAAGAATGCTCAGGGCAGACAATCTGATATCAAACAAATTTATGAAGATTGAACTTTTCTTAACAAAGAAATGACAAGTTTAATAGAGAAAACCAGTTTTGAGAAATTGGCGATCAAACATGGAGGATCCTTTTCACCAGTTTCGAGGACGAATGGATAACTAAACACAATGAAACTGTTGCTTTTATTCTACCAATTGGCATCAAATTTTGCATGCACTTTGGGTTGATATCTAACACTTATAAAAAAATCAACACTATAATTTAATATAAGATGTCATTAAGCATGATAAACAAACTTGCATCATTTTCAGCCAAGCCAATTTTCTAAGACTTAGCTTCCTTTATCTTTAATCATGTTAATTTCACTCATAACATTGAAAGATATAGAGCTGATCATTGGAAACAAATCTGTGAATTGATGAAAATGATATCTTTATCTTTAATCTGCTCTAGCTAAAAACAGCCTGTGTGACAATTGCTCTGCTTTGAAAAAACAGGTCATATATGTTGAAGAAGAATCAAAGAAGATCACAATTAGAAAGGAATAAAATGTATAATTACTTCCTCTTCTTCTCCATCATGTTCTGCCAACTTTTTCTTCTCATCTTCTTTTGCCTTTCTTGTTGCTTCTGGCATCAAATCATCCAGCCATTTCAGTTCTCGTTGTGTAAAAAGATAGTCTAAAGCTTTACGGACAAAACATGTGCCCAATACCTGCAATTGAAGGCATGATAATGTAGTTTATTTCATTAGACATTGATTGCATCTCTTAAAAGCACCTCAAACTTAACAATACTGTTTTTGTGGGTGGTTATATATTTAAAGAAGTCCTTTTCTTATTGACTGGCACACTTTGGACAAATATTCCTTTCAGGTCTTTCTAGGTGGAAGAAACAGACATTTAATAGTAAAAATATGTGCTGAATTCATTTTATATACACTGTTAAGCAAATTATTCTGTGATCAATAAATATGAGAACGATGTTAAAAGTGAACTATAGCTATACCAATCTTACCATAATGGGGAAGATGATAGAAGCTGATTTAACGGATTTGATGACCCACAAGACAGCCAGGCAACCTACTTGTATCAAAGTGAACAAGTGAACACGCTTGATGCGAACATGTCGCAGGTAAATGTAGTCAGGTTGATATTTGGCAGGTTTAAAGACCAACAAAAGTCTGTCAATAAACTAAAAGAAGGAATTGTGTAAATATGTTAGATCTATCTTTGAAACCCAATGAAAGAATAAGCAAATAATTGAAAGCATGGTATGAATAAAAGCCTACAAATTTTTACGAAACTTGTTATAAGATTCATGGAATGGCAATCTACTTAGGAAAAATTAAGACAAAAACAGAAATATGAGAACTCACATAAATTAAATAAAGAACATTACAACTGCATTCACACGATTAAGAGAAAAGTACAATTGAAAAAGAGAAATTCAATTCAAAATTTGAAAAAATTAAAAACAAAAAAAATAGGAAAAGATTTCATTTCAGAATATGATTATGAATTCAACATCAGATCCCAAAAATGGGTAAAACTTTGTTCCAGTTCCGTCCTTTCCCATCTAAAATGCATATTGTTCAGTTACTTATCCTGTATCCTTTTTTTTTTTTGAAAATGTAATGGCAAAATAAATAAGTAACACCAATAATTGATTATATAGCCAATATATAAATCTATAAGTTGAACTACCTGCATTCCTCTTAGAGCAGCCACTCCCATGTAAAGGAAGACACCATATAAGACCGCCATTGGAATAACCTGCACAGATTCAAAATGATAAAATATGTTGCAGAACATAATAACCCAAAAGTATCAAATTCATCAAAATTGTATTACATGTAAAACTTTATAAAACTATTTGCAAATGCATTTGTAAATCTTTTGATAAACTACATTCAAGCAAATAAAACATATGTATGGACGTGACAAGAAGATTAGGATTGTTTATCCATAATTCATGGCTGTAAATAAGAGCGCATTAAATTCTGGGGAGTTAACAGTTCACCCATAGCCTTCACCCATTACCTAGTAACCAGCCATGTCACATTAGCAAAAGTCTTAGAAATGAACCACTTTTAAAAGCCAATAACTTAAATATTGATGGAAGACAATAAAAATATAATAAAGCTAATTTGAATTCCTTGGGAATGGATGAAATTACCTGACTTTGTATCTGAGAAAGGGACTTGACCAAGTAAAAAAGGACTCTTTTTCAGGTGAGGATAGAGGTGTTAGTAGTGAGGGAAGGGAGGGGGAGCAAGACCGGTTGATTTCCTATGCTTTACTTCCAATTCGAATTAAACAGTAGACAAAGGCCATCAAAGAGCTAGATCTAGTAGTGTACAAGAGGCACAACATTATGATTATGCAACTGCTTCAAAGTGCGGTGAAGAGAAGTGCGTAGTGCAGCGAGAAGTGAGAAGACAATACATTGATCAATGGCTAACTGGGCAAAAACCAAGGCTGCAGCGTCTAATGACACTCTAAGTGAAGTAAGTCAAGTAAACCATAGTCATACTCAGGATTTCCCAAATTTCTCACCAAAATAGGTAAAGCTGATCTTTATTTTGGTCAGGTAATTATGTAGACATTAATTCATTAACAGGTTCATTATTTACTTACTCTGAGAATGGTAGTGAAAAGAACAGAAGCTCCACTCAGAATTCCAACAACAAGAGCTGTCACACGCTGCTCCCTATAAGAAATTAATGTGATCTTCATGAAGGCATTTTTTACAAAACAAATAAATTAAATCAGCTCTAATTATAAAAATAAACAAACTAGAGAATGTGCAGCTTCAAAGAAATATATTTTCATTTCCATAGACATTAAAATCTTTCAGTAAAAATGGCTACAAATAACAATATAATTCTCCATTTCTTTCTTTATATAAATTTTTCAACATCATCAAGGCTTTGTATAAAAGTTCATGATATATGATGTATTCCATCTGCCATTAAGACAATATTTTTGCAAATCGTTGCTTATAAACATTTATACATATGCTTTTATATCTGGGAAAAATTATCTACATGAATAATTTCCCAGAGCAATGTTCTTCTGCTTACCTTACACCCAAAAACGTAGGCCTTTCTCCAGGAGCTGTGCATTCTGATTCTTTCTTCAAACTCATAATGTGAGCCAAAGCAGAGACTGTGGCAGCCACATACCATGGAAGACCAAAGAGAGAACAAATAACAATGCAAATAGCGACAACAAACAAGTCTAGATGGTAGCCACTGCCTTTCTGTAAATGGAAATATAAGGCTACATGTTATTTAACAAATTACAATCAAAATAACAACTAATCAAATGAAACTTTATTAAGCGAAAATGGCACAAAAGATTTCCTTCTAGAGAAATTACAGAAATTTTAACAGGTCTTTTTTCCATTAAGGCTGATATTTAATTCATGCTTGACTTATACAAAGGTTGCATTATTCAAGACCTGGGTCATGTGAAGTTTTGCTTGTCCAATCATCAATTTAGACAATAATCTAAGAGAACAATTCATAGATCATAAAATTAGAAAACTATATAATATGAAAGAATTTGAATATATCATTGTCTTATCATATAAGATACCAAGAAATGTGATTCAATAAATTACACAGACTAAAAATACCTTCAATTTGTTTTCTTTACGATTGACAATCACAGCTGTGATTTGTTGATCCATGAAAATAAGAATGACTGCCAAAAGAGCTGGGACAATGGCAGCAAAAATCAACCAGCTTGGATTCTTGTCACTAATAGGGTTGATGAACCAGCCTCGTTTTGGATTTGATGGCTAAATATACAAATATAAAAAGTGATTAAAGAATGTATCTAAATAAATAGAAGTTTGAACCTGATAATTTAACATTTTTAGCTCAAGACAAAAAACAATGGAAAGAGACAAAAGTTGAAGTGAGGCAGTAGCTTAAGAAGCTACAAGAAAAAGCTTTTCAGTCAAAGGATAGATCCACATTACAATATGGTTTCAACTTCATTCAGCCCATACATCATATATTTATTGTTTCTATTAAATAATAAGGGAAAGTAGGAATTCTTTTAAACTCTCTAGAACTTAAACAAAATCAAAAAGATAAAAACCAAGATATAAGATTGTCTTTTAATTCTAAAGAATTAATTCATCTTTACTTATACTTACTTACCTGGAACTTTGTGGGAACTTCAAGTTTAGGAGTTGGAATCCCAATAATGATATCCAAACCAACCATTAAGAGGATGGCGATAAGAACAGCAAAGTCGCTCATAGTTTGACGAACCTAGGAGTCAATCAAATTGGATGCAAATTATGATCACAATTATTTTCATCTTCAGAATACCAGAATATATTAATGGTGTATGGGATATTATTACACTTATTCTTTCTTATGTCTTAAGAAGATTACAATCATCCTTTCATGAGTTTTTCTTACTTTTATCTAATAAGGATAATAAGGAAATACAGTGCAACCTCTCTTATCGGGAAATGGTGATGGTTTGTAAAATCGTTCTGATTAACAGGGTTTCTCAATTACCCAGGAACCAAAGGGTTTTGGCTTTCCTACAACACTTTGAGGTACTGTATTTAAGCCCTTCTTCCATCTCATGGCAATCCCAGTTGAAGGGTAGTGCTTAAACGGATTATGTTTAGCCCTATAAAGAACTGTAAGTAACCCTGAAAAGGACAGTGGGATGAAAACTACCTCACCAATGTCATCAATTAAATTGCGGAGCCTCTTTATTTCAGCAAACATAGGGGAGTTACTTTCCAAGTTTCGTAGCTGCTCCTTTGCTTCCTTAATTTATCAACCTGGGACTTGGTTATCCCATATTGCTGTGCAACCTTTATGACATTGCACCAGGCTTTTGAAGAGCCAACAAAACTTAAATTCCAAACTCAATTCAGTTCTCTTCTTGCAATACATCTTGAAAGCAGATTAAAAAGGGATTGATCAGTAGCAGTCGAATGGAATAAAGGTGAAGAGAATAATAAAACAATAATTTGTAAGAGGAACTCATCCATTTGAGTCAGATTGATGATGAATATTAGCAGGTGTCATGATCTTAGGGTTGACATGGTGGTCATATTTTGGTGAGAAGAAAGTGTTTAAAGAGTAATTGAAAGGGAATTAAAATTGTTGATACTTGGATGCCCCAAAAAACATTATCCTGATTAACCAGGGAACCTTTTTGTTTTGAGAGGTAAAATATAAAGAAAAAATTCTGTTCCCTGAGATTTTGTCCCGTTTAGTCGGATTTCCCAATTAACCAGTTTCCAGATCACAGAAGTCGCACTGTATATCATTATCCTACCAAATCACTTTCAAAATTAAAACTTTCCTGTACTGATTTCTTATTCAACTAAATATGTTTTATTTATTGGCAAGATACACAAAACACAAAGAGAGAAACTTACAAAAGTTGGGAAAAACGAACTGGTCTTGGATTTTGTAAGGCCATTGGCAATCATGAAAGTTCCACAGAATAACAGAGCAGAGAAGAAAAATACATCAGGGACATAGCGAGTTGTTTCACATCCAATTGTCTCAGCATCACCTCCCAATTTTTCACAAATACTTACAGGAACTGCAGTCCAGTTAACAACGATGTCAGTTACGTTTGGAAGAAGTTTATCTGTAGATAGATTGCATCATAGATCATACTTAATAATAATTTACTTTCATCCTTGATACAACATCTGTTAACTTAACCAATAGCCCTGCTTGTTGTCATTGTGACATTGTCAACATCTAGAAAGGTAAACAAAATTTTGAAATTTAGATTTAAGACTTCTTTTGCTTAAGCTTAACACATATTATAGAAGAAAGCATAAAAAGGAATTGCAATTTTCACAGGCCAAGATTGGAACTTTAAATTCAATTACATACTTACGTGTTTGGTTAAAGTATGAATAGTTGAAGCCAATTACGTAGTTGATCAAAGAGGTATTCAAATTGGTTTCATTCAGGTCAGAGGTCAGGGTGGGCAGAGCATAGTTGTTTGTTTCATTGACAGGTGGGTAGCAACCACAGGTGTAGTTGAGAATATCCTCTGGGCTGGTGTTGACCGGGGCATCTTTTAGAATACCTAAGGAAAGGATGGAAAGGTCAAAAAGGTAAATATTCTCACAATGGTAATGATCAGATTTATTTTTTGTAAAATGCTTTTAGTTTAATGCTCAAAAGAAGTCAAGATAGTTATGTAATGGCATAAGAGGATTAGGGTTTAGCTGAATGGTTAGAGTTCAATAGATTTGATTCCTGACTGCAATTGTTGAGTCTTTGGAAAAGGTTAATTTAATACTATTTCTCACTTTGTTCAAACAGGATGAATGGAAGGGAAAGGGAGGGTGGCGATGAAAATCAGAGACAAAATTATCTTGCCTAGGATGTTATTGAAGGCCAACAAGACAAATTATATGGTCACTTTATAAAATTTATATGCTGTAAAATAAAATGTATTTACCAAAAAGCTTTTTGAACGCTTCAACTATGAAGATCACCGCAATGAGACATGCAAAGCTTTCTTCTGTAAATCTTGTGATGTAGCGTACAAGGGCAGACAGGTCAAAGGCCACCACTAACATAAGAAGGACTGCCGTCCAGATGCCAATCCAGGCCCGGAAAGGAAGAAAATCTAGTTCACTGTCCCTGGAAAAATGATTTCAGAATGGGTCAATATAAAAGTCCTGTTGTTGATGTTAAAAGGATGGTATTTATGACCATAGTGGTGGTATCTTTAATAATTATGGCAACAAACATAATTACATCAAGAAAAACATCAATAATAATATTGATGATGATGATGATGATGATGATGATGATGATGATGATGATGATGATGATGATGATGATGATGATGATGAT
>JASKDV010188117.1:0-11837 GCA_032466395.1 Aegires albopunctatus
CAAAAAAAAAACAACAACAACAACAAACAAACAAACAAAACAAAAAACAAACAAACAAAAAAACAAAAACAACTAAAAAACCAAACAGACAACAAAAAACAAAACAAATAAATCAAAGAATACAAAACAGCACCTAATTACTGATAACGGCGACAGAAGAATTATTTGTTTATTTGTTTGTTTGCTTCAGTTTCCTTGTTTGTTTTAGTGGATGTTAATGCCGTTCGTCAATCTAGCGTATGTGCTCAATGCGCTTTACAGCGTTCCCCTGGCAGGGAATTAAATTCCAAAATTCATCTCAACCTTATGATTGGTATACAGAGACGTGAACTGGTGAAAGGCGCGTTATCACACTGACACAATACAAATGTATTATTCTCCCTATAGCTAGGTACACTGTCAAAATATAAATGAATTATTCCCCCTATAGCTAGGTGCACTGTCAAAATACAAATCTATTATTCTCTCTAAAGCTAGGTGCACTGACAAAATACAAATATATTAAATGTATTATTCTGCCTATGGCTAGGTGCACTGACAAAATACAAATGTATAATTCTCCCTAACGCTAGGTGCACTGACAAAATACAAATGTATCATTCTCCCTATAGCTAAGTACACTGACAAAGTACAAATGTATAATTCTCCCTAAAGCTAGGTGCACTGTCACAATACAAATGTGTGGTGCTCCAGGAAAACCCAAATTTGGACCAATCCAGAGTACTGAGTTTTATTACTTAATTTTAAACAGCTATCTTTATTTAACATTCTGCTTTTTATTTGAAGCTAATATTTCTATAAGTTTCTGAGCTATGGCTTTCTCAAGATGGTAGATATTAAAATTTAGAAACTGAGAAAATGGTCATTTTGAGCTGACCTTTACCTATTATCACCTTGAGATGAGGTGTTTTAAACATCAAAATAAAGCATTTATGGGTAGTTTTTTTAACATAATATTTACACAGAATAAAAATAAAAGGTTGACATAAGTAATTGCGACTTTATCTAAATTTTCATGTAAGACCGAAAATTTGACTTTAGTCAGCTTTTTTTCAAAACAGTGAACCGCGTCTTCCGACGGGTTTTCCTAGAGCACCACGCATTTGATTATAAAAATATTCTTCAAACATCGTGTGTAGCCTTGTTTTGTTCCACTATTACGTTCTCTTTTTCGTCTTTTGTTAAAGTCTTGAAATCCAGATTTTACCCTTTTTTTTTTCTCTTCTGATTTTCCATGCGACAAACATGACATTGACCAAAGGTTCAACATCTTTTTTAACCCCATCCATCCCTTCCCCATGTTAACCGTGTAACATCGGTACGCCATTTTCCCTTTTCTAAAATTGTCTACTTCTAACAGTTAATGCCATCGATCCCATTCAAATTTTTCTTTGAATCTTTGGCGTTTTTCTCTCCGATGAAATATTTTTCTCCACCAAGATTATAAATTCAAATTGGGCAATGTAAATTTGGGGTGGAGAGAATGGTAAACTTACAAAAGATGTCACTATTCTGGCTACCTGGAAGTTCAGCTCATTTGCCGTAGGCCTGAGATCATTTTCGTTTCTTTTTTTTGTTCCCACCAAGTTGTTGCTCATTCAGAACCTCCTCAAGCTTTGAATTTTTTATTTAGCTGACTTCTTGCCATCAAGGTGCTAAATTGAATCTCAGGAGGAAAAAACATTTTCCTCTTCTTCCTCATCTTTTTACCTCATTAGACCACAGCATCAGATTAAGAAGATGTTAATGGTCTTATATAAGGTTAAAAAGAATAAATTTAATATCAATAGCATTAATATAGTCCTTAATCATTTTTGGGTTGAATGAGGGTCGATGTGTTTGTCCTTGACCTTGGTATTTTGAAGTTGAAACAGGATAGAGTTGTCCTAGTGCAGCATCATTTAAATACTCTAGTGAAATATATCGATCTCATTATTTTTAAATTTGCAAAATGTCAATATTTTAGTTATTCTTTCTGTAAATGACCTCAATTCAAGTTAATTCATAAGGGATTGAGAAATTAAGGCCTTAAGTCATGATTTAATTTCGCATCAACTAAGCATTAAACATTAAGCTATTCTGAAAAAAATGCATTTGCCTAGATTCTAAATCTAAGTTTTTTTTCAAATTTGCCTGGTAGCAACCCGAAATGCCTTTATAACAAAAATGGGGACTCAAATTCCAATCATTCAAAGCTCAGCAATGAATGTGGGAATATTTTACTTCACCTGAAAGCTTTAAACCGCGTTCTCCAACTTGAGTATCGTACTGAAGAGGAAAACGATTAACTATAGCATCATGAATTTCAGCCATCTGGGCAGCTTGGTGGACTTCTTCCTTTGTGGCAGACAATTTTCCATAGGAGATGTTGTGATACACTGTGTCATGAAATAGCACGCAATCCTGCAAGGAAGAAATAAAAATGTCACATAATAATTCCATTATGTATTTATTCTAATTTGAAATAACATATTGGACAATGACAAACCTGTTTACATCATAGAAGGTCAATAGAGAAAATCGTTATAATAAAATAAAAGATCTAATAATAGATTGACTACAGCTTTGGTAATAAGTAACAATAGAGGAATCAATATACGGGTATTATTATATTTAATCAAATATATTGATAAATTGATAAACAGCACATGTAGCAAGTTAGTCAGTCTTCAAAAAAGTTTGTAGATCTCAACTTCAGTAAAAAGCAATGAGATCTGTACACACCCTACAGATTTTCTATTCATCTCTAAGTAATTTTGTACAGGATAAAATATTGTGGAACGATATTATTAGGTGTGCCAGTAACCCATATAAAGGAAGTATTTAAAGTAATTTGAATTCCAACCTGTGGTACAACTCCTACAGCTTGCCTAACACTGTCTAGGTCCAAATCTCGAATGTCTTGTCCATTGATGAGAATCTTTCCTTGGCGTGGGTCATAGAACCTGTACAACAACCTAACAATTGTGGACTTTCTGAATAACAAAAGAAAAACATCAAGATAACAATTATGGTGATTATAAAAATTATTTTTTTTTTACCATACAACAATGAAATCAACAAATGACAACAAGCGCCTTGAGTAGATTTAGGGGAACACGAACGCTCTAAAACGTAATAAAAACAATTTTAAATCAAGAGAAAGAAAACAACAAAAAACAAATCTTTATTAACAATTGTAAATATTCTAAGTCTAAGAATGGCTAAGGAAAGTTGACTGATAGGATCACAATTTGAAAAAGACTTTTTGACCAACTGACCAGGAAGTAAAACATCATAATTTGCATGCACTGAAATTAATAGGAATAAATAATTATCAAAGATATTAAGTACTTTACTAATATAATTATTCATTTATCATTATCCTAAACATCAAATATTTTACAAAAGACATTAAATATTTTACTAATGAAATAATTCATAAATCGTTTTTCAAGACATTAAATACTTCAATAATGTAAAAAAATTCACAGATCAATATCCAAGACTTTACAGATCAATATCCAAGACTTTAAATACTTCACTAATGTAATAAATTCATTTAGCCTTCTTTCCTTATGTAATCCACTAACAATGGTTAGAATAAAAGGAGTAAATTCCGACAGACAAGGGATTGGCAAAGTAAAATCGATTATATAATATATTGAATCACTTAAAACCTCCGTCAATTCAACATTAACATCAGGAAAATTTTATAACATCTTACCCGGATCCACTTCCACCAACAATGGCAACTTTCTTTCCGGATGGCACAGAGAAACTAAGGCCGTTCAAAATGCCTTGATTTTCAACGTACTCAAAGAAAACATCCTGGAAGGTAATGCTTGACTCCATGGGTGACACATTCAGAACAGGAGCATTCAACTTGCTCTACACACAACAAGAAGAACAAACAAAATCATTTCAATGGAAAAAAACAACAGAGCAAGAAAATTCCACTTGTGCATCTCTGAGAGGAATTTTACCATCTTTGAGCATCAGATGTATTAACATCACCACAAACATAGGCAAATCATGTAAATAACATTGTCCAAGGGTTCACCACTATGTCTCTAATGAGATTCAAACCTATGACCTTTCACTGGCTTAAATTTCTGTATCCTTTTTCAATGGATAAAAACTATACAATGTTAATAATTATTTATTATGCCAAAAGTCTTCATATTCTACAGCACTTTCTGCCAAAAGCTAAAATTACTTTACACTTTACAGAAATTTATTCACAACCTCACCTTAATGTCTGTGCTCATGTTGAGAAGACTGAACATGGTGTGCATGTCTATAAGAGACTGTCTCACTTCTCGGTAAACGGAACCCAGGAAGTTGAGAGGAAGAGAAAGTTGGAAGAGCAAACCGTTGACCATCACCAAGTCTCCTACGGTCATTGTACCTGTGTAGAAAATGATGAGGGGCAATATTTAGATAGATAACAGTTTTAAATAAATACATTCTTTGGGTCTAGATTTCAACAGTAAGAAGGAAAGTAGACACAATTTGACATAAATAAAGATTTTGAAAAGAATAACAAATATAAAAAGTAAACTATTAGTAACAGGAGTTTCAATTTCAGGGATGGATTTTACATGCTGTCCGTGGCCATATCATCAGCACCATTCCACAAATGCCAAAGTCAAATATTTTGGGTTTCAATTTGATTTGGAAAATCTAACTAAAGTGCCAAGCTGCAGCTATTGATAGGACTTCATTTTGATTCATTTAGAAATGTAATAGCTTTGGAAAAAATTCACAACTGCCCAAATCTGTTTTCATTTTATTTTTAAATCGAAATAAATGCAGGATCTTTTCATCTTTCTCAAAACCATTGAAATAGACATAGGCATTTGTGGAATGATACTAACAATATAAAAAAAAAATTACATTAATAAATAAATTTCATAATAAGGGTAAAAAAATCAAAATAGATTAAAAATGATAAATCAACAAAAAGAAATTAAAGTTTTTTTTTACCAGCCATGATATTTTGACTAGCCATGATCATTACAGCCGTCAATCCCACACTAAAGATAGCGTTCTGACCCCAATTGAGGAAAGCAAGACTAGTTGTGGTTTTCAATGAAGCTTCCTCATACTTTTTCAATTGCCTGTCATATCTATCAGCTTCATATTTTTCATTGTTGAAATACTAGAAAAGATAAATTATAAGTAAAATACATTGGAAAAAGAAAAAAGATAATTTCATCAAAACAGGTCACTAAAGAAAAGCAATTTCGTGACAAGTTAATGCAATGAATTTGTCATTTGAAATCCCATCAATTACTTGTAAATAATGCAATCGATAAAAGAAAGTCTCATCTCAACACAAGTAATAAACACACTTGCAAAACAAAAATCTTGAGCAAATATATTGAATGAATTGTCTTTTATCTTCAAATCTATCATTATGTTTTAAACTTAGATGAAACCAAAGTAAAGGCAGGGATATTCAATTTGAGCTTTAAAAACCTTATAAGTGATAACAATCTGTAATACGACTTAAACTTGAAGAAAGTTTTTAAACTTACCTTGACTGTCTCATAATTAATAAGAGAATCTATCGCCTTGTTGCCAGCTTCATTGTCTGCCTTATTCATCTGAACTCTGAACTTTGTCCTGAGTAAATAAACAATTGTGCTTATTAAAATAACTGCAAATTCAATAATTTGAAACATTTTGAAAAAGATCACTGTAAGAAACCTGGAAATTGATTGTACTGAAAAGAATCAGTTTTTGATCAGTCTATTTACTTATGCAGAAATGTTTACGAAGTTAATGACTCTTAAACACACAACATCCTCAATATTCATTCAAACACAAACATCATATACAACCTACCACGATCATACCAACAGAATCATACATTCATACACAAGTCATCAAGTATGAAATTTCATTGGCCTAGTCGTTAACTCAGTCAATCACGAGATAACTTAAGCAGTTCATTCACTGACATTGATACTGTGGGATCAAAACCTGCCATGTGCAAAAAATTTCAATTATCACTGGCCATTGGCGATGTATTCTTAAATAAGACACTTTGTCCCATTTACCTCACTACACTGAGCGGATACCGACTAAAAGCTTGGAGTTGATCCTGAAATAAACTGGCTTCCAGTATAGGATGTGATCTGATATAGCCAATGAAACCCAGATAAACTCAATGTAGACTGATGAGTATTTTCATTCACTACTTTTTAAAAGAAATTTAAAAAAACAAAAACTAGAAAACAAAGATACACATGACTGGTTTCCTTGAAACAAAACATAAATTGGTTTTCAAGGTTGTGATTTGAATTATAAATACCTTTTATGGGCTCTAACTCTAAGGATCTGCACTTTGATTTAACATCAATGTTATGAAAGATTGGGCACTCCTTTATGAAAATATCAAGAATGAAATTTATATAAGACTAGATAAGAACCCAAAGGTTCAGTGAATTTGACAAAAACCAGGCCTATTTATTATTTCAACGCTAGGCTCATGGCTTGTAATGCTTATGTTCTGTCTCAAAGAAATAAGTCACGTATATCAGAGTCGTCCTTGATTACCTCCATTGAGTTGTGATGAAAGTAAAAGCAGCATAAGATCCAACACAACCTAGAGTTACCAAAGCAAACTTGCCACCACATTTGTAGTACTAGAGGAATACATTCAGGCAGAAAGAGCATCTTGAAAATTTTCAAATTGATTAAATTCCTGTCATCTTTACTTCAGGAAGATGGGGAGGGGGTTGGGGAGGGAGGGGAAATAATAAAAGAAATGCTTAAAAATGCTAATATGCCGATACCTCTCTCTATATATATCATATATTTGGTTGGTTATCAAATCTAGATAAATATGATCGTTTATCTCATGGGTTTAAATGTCATGCTACTCTGGGGAAATTTTTTTGATGTAGCCCTGCATATCTGAAAAAATTCATTTAAAGAACTGTCATGCTACACTGGGCAATACCTCATATAACTACACAAAACTATCATTTCATGATAATTAAAAGCATTAATTTCCCCGATATAGCATACAATATGATATACATGTATCTTTTGACAAAAACACATAAAGGTATAAACATGACTATACAAATCTAAAATGAAACGAATTAATGCAATGAGGAAAATAGATTGATAAACAAATGAAAAAAACAATAAAAAGAAAAGATTGTTTCACTATTGATATAGTTCTGGAGGAGATCACTATACTTTATATTCATAATGAATTATTTTCATAAACCAACCTATTAATTGCGTTCAATCTTTTCAATGAACAGGCCACAAGCATAAAACAAAATTCCCCTTAAAAAAAAAAAAAAAAAAAAAGAAGGAAAAATAGCATTTTTATTTAAAATATCTGAGAGCGCAGGGTGATAAAAAACGGTTTTCCCACAAGGAATTGGCTCAATGTCTTACCAACAAAGATGTGACAAAGCTGACTTCTATGAGAGTTGGGGCGACATTGAATACCAAGGCGCTCAACACAAAATTGATTCCCCTGAAATATAATTAGTGAAAAATTCATATTAAATCACAAATTTGATTTAAAATGACGCTTCAAATAAAGTCTATTGGAAGATATATAGCAATTATAACATGTACACATCAAAGAATATTAACAGGTCCACACTTAGCCATCAAAAGCTCAAAACAAAAGAAGACCTTGAGCTTCAAAGATCAGCAGACCACCCATTGTAGAGGGATCTTACACAAAAGATGATAGAAGAAGTTGAGGCATCTCAATCAGACGATTAGGAGGCAAAAGGTACAATGTCACAAAGTCATACTTAGCTTATATTTATTGATGAAAGACACTACATTCTTACATAATGGCAAGATATCACTTTGCATAAAACCAGACTCCATTAGTCTACAATATATTCAATTCTTTTCATATTTTTTTTCTTCCTTATTCTTCATGTCTCCTTTTTCTCCTGTCTTTACTACTATTTCGTTCCTCATCTTCGTCTTCTGCTGTATCTCATGGATATCCAAAACATTAGTTTGTCCAATCCTGTTGATGATTCTTTCACTGTTTCAGGTGAGGTCTAGATTAGGATGTATCAACCTATCATTCATTTTAATTCATCACTTAGGCCAGATAGTGGATTTCTTTTAATTCTACATAAAGCTAGGCAGTCTCTCTGTCACCTCTGGCAAGTTGAGATCTAATTTCATTACATGTGCTTTTCTCATAATTTTCATTTCAAGTAGGTATGATTGGAAAAACTTGTAACAAAACAGAAATTGTATAACTTAAAATTTCATAAGGTCAATCTAACCTGGTTCCCCTGTCTATAGCTTTTGAAAGAGCTCCAGTTTGTCTTGAAAGGTGAAAGTTCATATCCATTGAGTGCAAATGAAGGAAAACATTGCGGGCTACCTTCCTAATAGAACTCTGAGCCACTCTGGCAAAGACAGCGTTTCTCAACTCATTGAAAGCAGAAGCTCCAGTCCTTGCCATGCCATCTGAATGCAACACCAAGAGAAAACAGGTTTTCAATAATAATAATATTATGATAAATAAGTAATATTGATGCTGATGATGATGATAATTAAAAGTGACGATCATTATTTCACACAACACACGTTTACAATGAAAGAACTTTCTTCATTTCAACCCAGTTGTCATCACTCACATCCTAGGAGAACAACAAAGGCTGTTGTAAAAATGGTTTTTGAAGGATTTTCAAGCCCCAGCCAGTTAGCGGGCGTGTTGAGATAATCTATAGCATGCTTGAAAAGAAAAGGCACTGACACATTAAGCATCTGGAGAAAGAAGGAAAGAAAAATAGATAGCATTATCAGAGATTTAACGGAATAAAATTATGCAGCTGAAAAATAATTTTCACAAAAATCACTGAGATATATATACAAATAATGCCTTTAAGATCACCTTTGTTCGATAATCTATAAAAAAGCTGTGAAGACTCCTTTAGGGTTGAGGAGAATAAGCAATGGTACTAGATCTAGATCATATTCTGAACATAATGCTAGTTAAAATTAAGGGCTTTTTACATCATAAAATCATATGATGTGTAGAAAGTCATTCCATATGTCTAAATAGCAAGACATTAAAAGCCAGGATAAAAACTTGGCATGGTGGCACTAGTTGGCAGAACGGTTAAGCCGTTGGACTCGCCTGAGAAAGGTCACGGGTTTGAATCTCATTGGAGACCACGTGTTTAACTCTTTGGCAAGGTATTTACACAAATTGCCTACGTTAGCAGCGCTGTTCTTACTGCTGACACTCGGAGACGGTAAATACAAAAAGACAAATTTCCCTTCTGGGATGAATATACCGTATAGGTATAGGTAATAGGGTATAGAAAATGACAGTTTAGATTGAGGATTCACGGAACTTCATAGAGCATGGTCGCCCCCAATTGAAGTGGGTTCTATTAATAGATCTGATGCAATTTAGAAGGGGACAAAGAGAGATAGGACTCGGCACAGGTATTTTTTTTTTTAAGGCCGTGATGCTGGTAGGCTACCAATTGCGTTTGCAGACTCAGACAATAATAATAATAATAATAATATAGGCATACACTGCTTTAGCGGACACATGGTATGTAGTGTCTTTTTTTATCCACTGACTGAAAATGAAACCCAATACTCTTTACACCATGCGTTCCTGGAAAGTTTTAATGAACGTGCAGGTGTGAAAAGTATCGGGTTTCACTCTCAGTCAGTGGATACTGCTCGTCTTGTCAGTGTATTAATTATTAATTGTTATTGTTAATTGTTGTAGTGAATAGATGTGTGAATACTGTGATGACGTGTTGATATTGCATGGCAAGAGAAATGCCTGTGTATGGATGCATAGTGTGTAGTTAGCGATCGTTGTGTCCCGTTAGCTTTAACTAGATCTAGATAAAATGATTTACCGGTAGACCTACATTTTTTAAATTATATTACTGTAGGCCTTCTCCAATCTTGTGTATGGCATAGGGAAAAACGGTGGTGGCTTGGGAGGGGGGGGCATCTATTAGGGACGGGGCTTATAATAGAGCGAATACAATAAATAAGTAAGATTGTATTTTTTTTTCTATTATTTAACTTGAGACATTCTCCATCTTAAATGTAACTGTCTTTCTTCACTACCATTTTGACACCCTAACTGTCATGAAAAGCAAAAATATAATTTAATTTAAGTAAAAATAAAAAAATTGACTGAGATGCATTTGGATCATCCAACCCTACCTTAGATCCAACCAACAGGCCGAGGGCTACGAGCACTCGAAGTCTTATTTTTAGATTATCTTTTGGCCAGATGTATGTTAGCATGGACCGAATCATATGAAAGTAAGAAACTGGTTTGGCCCCTTTGATTCCAACTTCATAAGGATTCAAGTTGGTTGATCCTGGATGCCATTTTCTTGACTGATTTCCAAAAAAAGGAAAAACCTGGATGAAAATGTAAATATAAATCAAGTATTATTATAACACTCTCTGAACTGTTTTTCATGATAAACTACAACATCTTTCTATCCTTCATCTCTGTCAGTCAGTCTTTGAATGGCTGCTATTCAGGGTTCATTTTTGATACATGCCCCATGCCAATTGGCGCATATATGAACAAATTGACCCATTGCAACTGTGTACGTTGCGTCAGATGTCTCATTAGATTAATGACAAAGGGGGCCAAAATATTAAAGCAACAGCAAAAACGACAACCCAGAGAGATGTGAAAAGGTAGATTATAGTCTTATATAGCAAACAGCCAATAGTAAAGTGAAAAATTGCGATTGTCCAATCTATACGAAGACACTATGGTCATGACCCATTGGTTTTAGAATGGATGGGTCATTTGACCCATTAAATGAGTATTTGGCAATAATTAACCCTGGCTATTTCTAACTGAATTTGGATAGATCTACAACAAATTATAGAAAACTCACCCGTTGGAACAGAGATTTCTTAGTGACATTTTGACCCTTTGAGTTTGAGATGTTGGGGCCACTTCTACCGGCATGTTGCTGACTCTAAAGTAAAGAAAAAGAGATGTGATATAATCAAAGTTCAAAGAAAAGGTGTTTGCAAATTAGATTCGGGACAATACACATCCTGCTCCACCTACCTCTCTCTCTTCTCATTCTCTCTAGCCTATCCATCTTTATATCTATCTATCTATCTATCTCCCACCACCCAGATCTCTACAAAACAGGTGCTTTGCCTTGGTTGACATCTCGTTTTAATCATCTTAAAAAGCTAGATTTAGATCTATGTTTAGGTTTAGGCCTAGGCCTAGAATCTAGATCTAAATCTAGAATCTAGATCCAGTGTTTATTTTTCTCGAAATCCGTAGGAATCCCTCGAAAGACACTTACCAAATCATCAATTTTAGTCTCGGAAGGCATATAACACCAGCCTATTCCAAAACGGCATTTAGGTTCTTTTTTTTTTCAAACGGCCCATCTACCCCCCTCCCCCCCCCCCTTTCTCTCTCTCTCTCTCTCTTTCTCTCTCTCTCTGTCTCTCTCTCTGTATGTGTGTGAGTGCACGTGAATTTTTCCGTGCTGATTGAGGATTGGAGAGGCGTGGCCCTTTTCTTCAAACACATTTTTGTTGAAAAGTCCAAATCTGAATTCGGATTCCGGTTCCTGGCTAAATTTGATTGTGGTTTGATACAAAAAACTATGTTTTTGTTTTAAAGTCTCCGTTAAAAAAAAAAAAATGAAAGTAAATAAATATAATCTCAATACTACCAATATCTCGACATTGTTTGGTCATTACAATGAGTAGGCCTATGTGTGTGAAGAGTGTGATGGAAAATTAAAGAGAGGGAGGAGCTGGAGAGAGAGAGAGAGAGAGAGAGAGAGAGAGAGAGAGAGAGAGAGAGAGAGAGA
>JASKDV010188128.1:0-11836 GCA_032466395.1 Aegires albopunctatus
GTGGGTTTGATAACGACACAAGTAAACAAACGTCAAAAACATACTTAACGACCGACTGAGATGACAAATCACACCCTTGTAACGCATTGAGTGGATAACTAAGGCACACTGAATGTTTCAAGTCGATTGGAGCATCGGTTACGGCGCGAGAGCGCACACAGAAAAAGTCTATTTTCTTTTAATATAGATAAAGAGATAAATAATCGTATTTTCGTTTTCATTCCTCTTTCCTTTGTTTCTGAGATTTGGACGAATAAAGCTAAAGATATCCCTGGTCATTTATGATCGACTGATCACCTTTATACCATCAGGCTTGTTTATGAGATTCATTGATTAATGTTTAATATGTCCAGAAAACCCTTTGCAACAATTATAAAAAATGATCTAATTCACGAAGAGCATACAGGGTACCGGTATTACAGTATCTGTATAATATTGCTTTAAGAGTTATATATATTTTAAGCTATAGGCCTACAATAAATTTGTGAACAATTTGTTCATGATAATATCGGCATTTTTTGGATTCATCTATTGCTTTTGTTTTGTTTGTTTGTTTGTTTGATTACTTTAAGTGAAATGGTGGCCGAACGGTTAAGCCATTGGATTCGCATGCGAAAGCTGGCGGGTTCGAATCTCATTAGAGACACCGTGTTTAACTCCTGGCCAAGGTTATATACACGAATTGCCTACGTTGTGGTGCTGTTTTTACGACTGTTGCTCGGTGACAAATGCCATATGATAATTTCTCTTCTAGGATTGACAAAGTGGAATTGTTTTATTTATTATGTTTAAATTTATTTCTTTGTGATGCATCATTTTGCTTAAACTTTGATTTTGTTTCGTTTTATTTTGTGTATTGTTTTATTCACTTTATAGGCTATCCATATTATTTATTTAGGCTATTTATCATTATTTATATAGATTTATTGATTCATGATTAGTTGGTCCGGGGAACCCATTGCGATAATAATAAAAAGTGATCGACCCATTGAAGAGCCTACCATGTATTATCTATTGATCTATTGGAGATTGAAATTTGTCTGAAATGAAATGATGAACATACCCATTTCATTTACATATAGCCACCACACTATCACTATGGTGCAACACCCCAAAGTAGGCTAGGATCTTTTGACTCAGCTCGCCACACTCAGCTCCTTTTTAAAATTACTTTGCACTAGCCTAGGAATACGTCACTCTTTAGGCCTATCATCACACAATCGCAATAGGCCTAGCCTACCACATTATTGTATAACTTAGTAAGTATAAATAAGGTTAAGCCGTTCTAAGCCTATGGCATGCGTGAGGAGTGAGGTCAGGCGGAGTAATATTATGGGGGCCATAATGTACCCAACCGCCTTGAAGCCAAGTCCCGGTCTCTGATGCTTTTTAGATGGTGTTTTTTGTTTGTTTTATTGTTGTTGTTTTTTGGAACAATGATGTATTGGCTATAATATGTGGATCAAAACTATTTAATCATTTGTTATCAAATGAACCCAAAGAATGTTCTAGATAAGCGTGATGATGACAATGATATTTCTAGACACTCTAAATTTAGAAATGACGTAGACTCCCCTATATATTCCAGCCTGCGCACTCTCTCGGCAGATAACCGCCATATACCCTGTGATAGAAAGCAACGATCGCTAAAATATCCTTCCTAGTTACTACATTATTGAAAAACACAAAGGTATGTATATGTGATTAAGTAATTACTTATTTCTGACGATGTAATAGTTTTGTGATTTAAGAAAATACGATGAATATAAAAATTTGTGTGTCTGTATAACAAAGATTTCATGCTTCCAAGGTCATAAAATGATCGTCACCTGACGATTTCATGTGACGCCATCTTTTCCAAGCAACGACCCTTTGTTTCCAACTGAGACCCAAGATAAAGAAGGCGATCTGATCTGTTATCAACCGAATTTTACGGTTGAGGCGGGATTCCCTCTGCCATTCATCACAAGGGCTAGATTTCTCTAGATCTGGATCATATTTTTGCTCTAGAAACTAGATATATCTAGATTAGATCTGATCTAGATATCTAAATCTAGATCATAGCCCCCTTCCCTACCCCCTCCCCGCTTACTCAATCAATATCGAAAGATAGATCTCTTCTAGAACTGGTAATGACTTTCTAGATCTATATGGTTTTAAAAAAAGATTGAGATTGTATAGATCTATCTAGAAATGTAGCCTAGATCTAGAGATCTAGATCTAAATCTTATTCTAGATCTAGCAAGTTCAAGTGGCTTTTCTCCAGTGTCAAGCTGGTCAATAAGCAGCTCTAGAATCTAGAGTCATGTATTTTATAATTTTGTAAAGAAAGGGCAGAAAGCCCAAACAAATTATATCGGGATAATCCCACTTAAGCACCGACGGAATTTAACCACTGGTTCAGCGATTACTAGATCTAGATCTAGATTCTATTCTGAGCAGTCTGAATCCGCTGCTGCACCACTTCAGTTTCGTTATAGTATTATACCTCCTTGGCTAACCTCGCCCGTGCTAGCCTATTTCTACTAGATTTTTAGACCTACTACCTAATATTTGACCTGCTATAGCATTGATGTGCATGTTTATGTAGAAGAAACCCCGTGGAAATAACGTTTGAAAGATTTTCCTCTTCCTAGTACCACCACCACTACTACTTGACTACTTGTCGTAGGCCTACTAATAGTAGTAGATCTAGTAGTAGTCGTGGTGTTTGTCACTTGGTTATAGCCACAAGTGGGGCAGGTGCGGCACTTCCAGTTCCACTATGTCTCATCCTCACTGTCCTCCCAGAAGGTATTATTAACCTTTCTGGCGCTAAATTAGGTTAGCGACGCCTGCGCGCGAGGTTTCCCAGGCTAACCAGCTGAATTTTGATAGGCTATGTTTTGAGTCAAGCATGAATAAATGCGTTTTTCATGGCTAAATATTAGGAACAATCTTTTTGAAACAGTGGTTTTATGGAGTGTACTTTGGTGAGGATTATAAAATGATCATGACGCTAGATTTATAGTTATCTTCTTCTGAAGTTTATCTAGCTATGTAAAATTTTCAACGCAGAGAAGAAAGAAAATGAGTGTCAAGTGTGAGAGATTGTATAGATCTATAGGGCCTATAGGCTATATTTAACCACCACCCTTTATAATGCAATATGACGAATAACATGATTTTTTTGGTTTTGCCAATAGGCCTACGTTTGTTATTATTATCGTAATTGATTTTTTCTGTCTCACCACTGACCCACGCTCCAATCATTCAGGATAATCCAATTTAATTGGTCAAGACATTGTTATATCTTTTTATTACAAAGGTAACACTAGAATCTCATTAGCCTCTCATCACCCAACACATTGTCTTACACACGAGAGTCACCACGCTGCTTTACCACTACTAACCATTGGCTAGCTAACAATATTATTGTATCCTTTAACCCCTACAAAATAATGGTTTCTTCCAACTATTTTTTCGCATAATTTCTTCCTCTTTCGACATGTTTTGTTCTCTAAGAGCCTACCATGTTGATAATGCATAAAATAAATCTTAGAATCGTCCCTTTTGCTCATTTTTTACAATCCAACACTCCACTCAAAACGTAAGCACAAGGTTGACACACCTATTTTTTCTAATGGACTCGTTCAAGGTACAAATCTTATGCAAAGTTGCTCATTTGGTGTCATTTGATTGGTGGATCACTTAGAAACTACTTTAGGCTTGCTGTAAGTACGAGAGGTGCCTCAGGAGGCAGACATTAGGAAGTAAGAGGAATTTTGTCACCTACTCCTCTCAAACGGTTTCTTCCGGGCTTCGCGCTACAGAGAGGTGATGCACTCTAACAGGTAATATGTGCTTCACGCTTAGGCGTGTGTTAAACCTCGCCCGGCTTTTACCGGGTATCGCGCCTTATGAGTTAAATACCCTATCATAGCTAATCCATTACTATCCCGTCTTTCCCCTCTAACAACATTTTCAGAGTGAAAATACACACACAAACACAAACACAGGTCCAGTTACAAACATGCGCTAACACAAACAAGCTTACACTCACATTCTCTCTTTCTTTCCACACTTTCTCTCTATCCAAAATGCACAAAATCACAGTTCAACAGTATAATGGTGTTGCCACTATGACCCATGGAAAAAAAATAATCAATAATTGTATAGGCATTATGCTGTTGAAAGCCATCTATTCTGACAGATTGCTAATTATCTAACAATAGAGTTGAGAAGAGGGAATAAATTCTTTATTTTTGCTCCTTTTACACCCAAACTTTGTCATGAGATTCATAGCTAACCATTTTGATAATATAAATAAATATTAGGAATTTTCCTCCAAACAAATTTTTTTTCCTTCATATGGTTTGTCATGTTTTGAAAAATTTCATATTTCTTATTTGAAAATAGATTCAGAAAGTAGTCACAAAGTTGAAAATATGAAATATTATTAAATAAGACTTTTCCCATCAAAATCTCCCATTAAATAACAAATAAAACTGTGTATAATATGTCCAGGTTTATGTAATATATGTGGATTTAGAGAGCATATTTATGAGCGCACTTCTATATTAAGGAAAATATGAAAAAACCCAGGGACGTGACAGAGTTAATGACTGTTAAAGAGTATCTCAACCGTCCATTGACTTTACTCCATCCCAGATTTGGGCCCAAGTCAAGGTAATAAAGTTGACTTATTAATAGACCTATTACAGTACAGTAAATCAATGCAACGCCAAGCCTTGCAACTAAGCGGTCAAAATTCTGCTAGCCAGAGGGTGCCTAGGCTTAGTAATATCAATCGAAGACTAGCGACTTGGTAACACGTGGCCAAATAACTTATACCAGGTTATTTCCTTTTGATTGAAATCGTAATTCGAACTCAGAAAATTTGCAGTCATTAACATATCCCAAGGAATTCAAGTTAAGTGAGTTCACTGTATTGTCTAAACCCTACTTCCCACCAAATCTTGTAAAATCTTATAAAATGAATAGATTATAGAATGATCAAGTAAAATGTGAGAAAGTCTAAAAAGAAACATGTTAAAAACTGGAAACACAACTAATATTGAAAAAGGATATCTCACGCTTTCCTCTGCTTCCTTCACATCTTCTTCTCCTTCTTTCTCTTCTGTCTTCACACCATTTGATATCCCATGTTCTTGTTCATATTCTTCCAAGACCTCATCTAAATTATAACGGCGCCGAAAGTTAACAAAGAAGCTTCGAACATGGGCTTCAGTTTTGTTGCCTATCACCTCCGCTATAGCTTTGAAGTCTTTTCCATACTTCCGCACACCTAACAGAAAAATGTCATATTAAAGGAGTTGAAATGAAAAATGAAAAAATGTTATTAGTACAAAAAATATGATTTGAGAAAAGTTATTCGTAAAGGAGGGCTTAACATGAAAATTGTGTTTATCTAGACATAATAAAAATAATCCTCCATAAAATAAAATCAACTTTATGCTCAGTTTCTGAGGATATCACATCTCCTATGACCGTCAAAAGAGAGAGAAGGATATGTTATGAGTAACTATGGCCATGTGAGAGTAAATTCATAATTACCTTGAACTGCGAGTAATAGTTCCTCATTAGTCCATCTAGCGTTTATACGAAAACCTGCCTGTGAAAGATAGACACAAATTACATTTATAAATAAATAGGTGTGTATTTCTAATTCTGGTATTATTTGCACATTTTCTCACAATGGCCTGCATCTCTGTAATGCAAATTTGTAATGTGGTACTTAATCATCTCCTTGGCGACTTTTTCCCCTCTTCTAAAATCTGTTTCTTTTTTCTTTTCACTAGCATATCATCTTACTTATTCATGGACTAATACAAACAATATGAAAAGTTTCAGTAATCACGATTGAAATCAATACCTTTTCTCCCTTGCTTTAATTTCAAACAAAAAGAAGAAAAAAATGCTTTAAAAAAGAGCAATACTAAACACAGTCTACTTCCGTCAAAACAGCCATCATTAACCAACAGTCTAATCAATGCTTTTAGAGGTAAAAAAATAATTCTCTTTGATCTCAATAAGTGATCGAACAATTTGTTATTCCGACTTCATTTTTAGCAAAAATTAAGTACTTTATAGTAAGCATATCCTGGATTATTTGCAGTGGTATGTCATGTCTATAGGAACAAGGACATGAAAAAGAGAGTCAATTTGAAAAATCTGATAGAGCAATTATTTTTATGTAAATACTAAATATTTGCATTTCAAACCTGTCAGCTACTGTCAATTCCAAACTTTAGCACGTAAGCGAATGGGCGTTCTATCGCTTTATCTTTAAAAGGATAAAATGAATCTGACAAAAATAACCCCCCAATTATAATGTCAACGGACAGTGTCAGTTTAATGATGGGAGATGAAATTTAAAAACTGATCTTAAACATTTATGGAAATTCACCTCTGGCGGTTTGAAATCTTCAATGCCTGAGTCCATTTTTTGTTTCTGCTGGCTTAGCAATTGCTTGTTGCTTTGAACCATTCTCCTTAAGGAAACAAGCTCAGAGTCAAGAGATTTGAGGATGGCTTCAGGCTGACTTGAAGGACCAGAAACCATAGCAAGCAAATCATTCTGATCCAGGTACATTCCTTTTGGCGGCTTCCGCTTGTGTTTGATTGGATTGTGTCTGCCAGTTGATTGAGAATCATGACGTTTGGGACCAGCAGATCTCATTACACCAGTTCGGCTGTAACATACAATTCAAGAGATTTTGCTCAATCCCAGGCAATACAAAAAATATATACTAATGATAAAAATTGAAAATAAAAGGACCTCCCTTCTAATATAAATTCATAGTTCACCATTGTTTCAAACTACAGAACTTCTTAAAATGGTTTTAGAATGAAACTTACCGCCAATATTGATAACAACTATGGCAAAGAGATCCTTTGGGAGTAACATGAAGTTGAGATGTTCCAATTCCACAATTGACACAACGATTCTTTTCTTTCTATAATTTTGAAAGAGAAAGTCAGAAAACAAAGAATTCATTAACTCTGAATTTCCAAATTTCAGTGAACCAAGCATGAATGTTGCCAACAAGGAGCATTAAATATATTGGACTGAAAATAGTTTTTTCAAAGCCCCTGAATACTAAAAACCTAAATTCATAATGTTATTTAATATAAAGGAAAAAGAACCAATCAATGCATTTACTATTTAAATCAATGAATAAAAAGTAATAAATAATATTTAGATCTTGTAATAACATAGAATATCAGGCAACGGTAAGAAAGGCAAATATGAATTGTAGGTTAACTCTAAACAG
Organism: Aegires albopunctatus; assembly: GCA_032466395.1. Lineage (NCBI taxonomy): Eukaryota > Metazoa > Mollusca > Gastropoda > Nudibranchia > Aegiretidae > Aegires > Aegires albopunctatus. The sequence goes on from JASKDV010188128.1 coordinate 7,278, forward strand.
CCATATTGAAAAATATTTACATCATGCAGTCTATTGATCTCATGGTCATCATTAGTGTTCTGCAAACAATGATCATGCAAATCTATTTTTTTTCTCTTAATCTAGTGTTTACCAGCTTTTTACATTTTCGCGGTTTAATAAAATCTTGGACAATTTTATATTCTACAGTTATTAAAGTTATTACAAATGCCAATTTTAAAGAGTCTAGATTGAGTAGATCAGTCATATTTTACAAAAACATTACTTACCTGCTCAGCGAGGCAAAATGGCATCTAATATTACTAATATTATTATTATTATTATTATCATTATTTTACAAGGGAAAACAAGGAAAACCCGTAAGGTTTTGGCAATTAAGTGAGAGAGTCCAATAAAATATTATAAAACTGGACATTGCTTATTTAATACTCACTGGGTCTTTAGATTTGCTTTCATCCTCATCAGAATTAGATGTATTTTCTGAGGCATCATCGCTGCAAAATTAAATCAATACAAAATGTTATCAAATCAAAGCATACCATCCACTTTCAACCACCTTACAATAATACTTCAAGAGTTTGACTTTCAACAAGCAACAAGCTAGAAAAGTTCATTTCAGCTTTCTTTTTTCTCCCCTACATTTTAGTTATTGTCAAGATTCAAATTCGAAACCTTAGAGGAAAGACAAAATTATGCCGCATGAAAATAAAAACAAATAAAAAAAACCAAAACATCCAAATGAAAAATAAATTAAAATAGTGGTAGCATACAAGGTCACAACAGGGCAGAGCGCTATAAAATTCATTTATACCTTTTGGCGTAAGAAATTTTTAGGAAAAAAGAAAATGTGATTAATCCAGTTTTCCATGCATGTTCTTAATTTTGACTATAACATCCCCTTGAACTGGTGTACCATCCAAGACAATTAATTATATGTCACTCACCTGTCGCCCCCACTACCTAGTCTTTTTGCTTGTCTGTCCATTACACTACAACGAGAACGTGTCCTTTTCCATGAATAAAAGTATTTCACTAAGGCAGAGATTGGTTTATCTGGAAGCTATCAGACAGATACAAATACACATCATCTTGATTATGATAACAACTTAAGGAAAAAACATACTGTGACTTTCAGACATAATCATTCAAGTTAGCAAACTCTGACGTGGGCATAAAATCAAAGGATTTAAATCTTCATTCTTGATTGTATAAACAAATATATTATGTTCAGTATAAAATATAGAAAATAAATTACTACAAAAAATTTCATACCATCTGTTTAATACGATGAAAACTTTTCCCATGAAACCCAAATGCCTGTTCAAACAACACCTTATCTTCAACAGACCATTCATCAGGGAAAGGGGTAAAATTTGGTAAATCAGACAGTGCACGCTCAATATTGTGTTTGTGCCAGAATAGCATTCCAAGGGCCTGAAAAAAGACAAGTATAGAAAATTAAAAAACTTTAAGTTCTTTAAGTCACAAACTACTATTGGTTATGGAGAGAAAATTGACAGCGGTAAAATAAAGAATCAATTAACAGCATACAACTTCAGCATCTTTGCTAAAAGTTAGTTACTTATTATTTGGAGTTTAATTACTCTATCAACCTCAAGGTTCATCTCAGAGTAGAGCCCATGAAAAAAAATAAGATGATAGGCTAATTAAAAGTAAGAAAACAAGTAGATAAAAAGGTTTAAGAAGAGAGAAAAAAGTTGCCAAGGAGGAAAAGAAGCACTTCAAATAAGCAAAATAAATATAATAATAAAGATAAGTAAAGGGGAGGTGATTATACAGATAGAAAAAACATCTCTCAAAAACCAAAAACCTGAATAATGATGACCATCAAGCCTCAAAACCTGCACAGCTAAGACCACCCAGGATTCTCTTATGTCCTTTGTGTACTAAAGTACTTGGTCCCTCTCGATAGTAAATGACCCCGATAGTATTTTTTAAGTCAAGCAATGCACACAATTGGAGATGGCTACCGGCTTCATGCCTCCCTCCCTAGCAAAACCTCCTCCCTACTCTGGGGCAGGACAGACATGACAGAAGACAATACAGTCTGGTCTCTCTAATATGAACACTTCAGTTTCTGTCAATTTGTTCGGAATACAGATATTTCTGGATTAAGGAATACTAAGATAAGAAATAAATTTGTTCCCAGAAAATGGTTCGGATTACAGAGGGATTTGGATTACTGAAGTACGGATTAGAGAGACCAGTCTGTACAGATGGGAGAAGAAGCTCCCACTCAACCCTTAGTTGCGTCTTAAGACATGCATGAGGAGAAAGGCAGTGGATGTATTCTGACCTATCAGTTGAGGATCCTACATCACACTGGGACTTTACTAAATTAAAACCAATCCCAGAGATATAGTAAAGTGTGAATTAGATTTTTCTTTAACAATATCTGACATTGCATTGGCATCAAAGACATAATCCCTGATTCAATTTCCATTTCCTCACAAAGCATTCCTCTATTGAAGAAAATACCTACCTGTTCCATATTATAGTCATGAAGATCTTTTGCAATACGAATGTATTCATCAACTGCAAGAACAGTAATGATAATACATTAATGGCATCAGTCATAATCAGGGCCACAACAAGTCAACTCATGCACGGCCCCCCTGCCAGAGGCCAAAAATTGTGTAATGGTGAGAGCACACACACATTATATGACATGTGACATGTGCCCACTTTCTTTATCCCTTGTAGTTCCTGTTTTATTTTCTATTTTATATAATAGAAACCTGATTCTTAGAAATAGTTTACTTTTGTTAATGAAAGGATTTTTCTACTAAAAGTCCTACCTACCATAATTCTCATGTTGCGAAGACTACATACATATATTCTTATCATAATTTTTTAACCTGGTATTTCAATTATTGCAAAATTGGCAAAAATATTAAATGGGTAGCAATTTTCTTCGGCACACACAGCATACATGGTAAATAAATACACTGAAGATATCTATTGTTATATGATTTTTAAGATATATGTGCAGTTAAGAATTTCTAATGCTGATAAACGATACACCAATATGTCAAAAACGAACAATAAAACTAATAATCTTAATACCAATTATAAAAGTTTGTTTGAGATAGATATGTCTATGCAATTATGTGGCCCATGAATGCAAAATCAAGAGCAAAGATATGATTTAGTTTGTTACATTGTGTCAGGAAATGGAAATTTTTATGAACGAATTGATATATCATTGTGTTTGTAAGTCTATTTATGTTGGAGGCTAGTGTATCGCTTATACACATCGCATGCTACGGATTGTTAGCCATATCGGTACCAACTACGAAGGGTTATCCTAGAGGAGTTAAGATTTATGAGGTCTGACAGTCGTAGGCTCTGTACTGAGGATTCCTCTAGAAATTTGATAGTCAAGGCCATGACGTCACCTGCCTAACTCAGGAACTTCCGCCGTAGGTGTTTTCCTAGAGTAGAAGACTTCTTGATCATATATGGAAGTGGGGTTTCTGGATTTAAGCAGTAAACAACTGATAAAATCATAAGTGAGTGGGCATGATTATGTTAAGAACAGCTGATAATTCCAATATTTGGTATGAGAGCTTCTGATTATTTTTTGTATAAGCCAGACTATTTCTAATTCCTGACACTCATCTATGATCGACCCAAGACAAAGGCGACTCTGATAATCCATGTGAGAGCCTCGTGTTAAAGATAAGCTCGATACTTTGAGACTTAATCTCCAATAATTAATACAAAAAGGCTTAATTTAAGTTAACACTAAAAAGTTTTGGTGAACACTAAAATGTTGGTAAAGCCTGCCATTGGCTTATAATAAAGGTATTTAGAGCTTTCTTATCTTGACTCCTTGTACATTTGTTTATATTTGTGTGTGCATTAACTTCCTCCAGCAAAACTTCATATATAAGTCACCTAATTTTAGGGAGGGAAGAGCGGGAATGGATGTTACAGCCTTGGTCATAATTTATTTATATATATTATTTTTTTTTTTAATATATATATATATACACATATATATATAATATATAACATACTAGAAGAGAGAAAGGTAAATGCCCGATTATATTGGTGGCTTGAACACACCAACTCCCTTAATGTCAACCAAGCTTGATTCCGCAAAAAAAAAAAGAGAAATCTAGCTATTAGCCTAAATTAGGTTAGGCTTGATATCTAGATATAAATATAGATCTAGATCTAGAATAGCAAGTAGATCTACGTCTAGATCTATATGGATCGAGACAAAATTCTCCCTATTTTTGATTAAGAAGTAATTTATTTAACCTTATTATTGACTTCTTCCTCTTAAAATGGCTGGAGATAAACAAATTTTATTTTATTTGACTGAAGTGGCGTGGCGTGTGGTGGCAATCAGACAGAATGACTGAAGAGAAAAAAAATTTGATTTGATTCTTGCGGCATGTGGCGGAAAACTGAGCTATCATTGTTCTCGCCCGAAGGAAGCGATTGCTGAAGATGGCGCTGACAATCGTAGTTGTAGATCCCGTATTTGATATTTAATAGAAATTAATGAAAATTTGCAGTTATTTGGTAATAAAATAATACTGCCTACC
>JASKDV010188139.1:0-11836 GCA_032466395.1 Aegires albopunctatus
CCCCCCCCCCCCCCCCCCCCCCCCCCCCCCCCCCCCCCCCAATATCTTTTGGCCATTAGAAATAACGGTGTGATTTTTATTAGTCATTTTGATAGAACTTATAAGGGCAAAAATTGAATATGTTTTTATATTTCCATTTTGGTATCTCAGGATATATATGTTTTTTAAAGAGATTTTGAGTTTTGATACATTCAATTATCTAGGTTTTCATATTCAGTAACTATTATTTTCTCTTATGCTATGATGATTAGTTGAACCTTGTCTTGTGCGGGAGTCAACTGTTATACACTTCTTTAGATGATTCGTTGGTGATTCTTATGAACTGGAGTAGATGAAAAGAATTCCAAGTTGGTCCTGAGAAAATGACATTTTTCAATAATTTTTTGAAAGTTCAATTTTTGTTCTATTCTTAATTGTTTTTTCCCCAATTACTCCAATGAGTATTTTCTTCATTCCATGTCTTGATATGCAAAATGTATCCCAATATTTTTAATCCTTCATGCTTCTATAACGTCTTTCTAAATAGTGGATGGATTTCAAAACATTTTCACAGTTTTGCTGTTTCTCTTTTTCAATTTTATCAAGGTATTTGAAATTTGACGCAATTTTCAATTCTCTGCAATCATCGTACTCTATGTGTTGTTGGGTTTTTTTAGGGGTGGGGGTGGAGGGTCTTGGTTGGGATATGCAAGGAATTTTCAACACATATGTAATATTGCATTAAAAACGTTTCAGCATTCTAGATGAAATACAATTAAATGTCTACCCAAATAGTTACCTTTATCTTTTTCAAGTTGTATACTCTTTTCATATGTGGAATGCTTGCTGACCCTCATACGCTATTTATGCAAAGATTGCTTGTAATATATACATATTGTTCAAACCTACTCTCAAATTGTGTCAGTATTGTTGATGATAATTTATTCTGAAATAGACTTGATGGGAAGTTAATTGTAATGATAGTCTTGAATGATCTATTGTAAAAGTTGCTTTCCTTTTATGAAAGGTTATGAATTTTCATTGAAATGAGTGGATGGAAAAAAATGTAAAATATTTATTCATTTTTCTCACTTTCCTCACATTGCCCTGTATTGTATATTTCAACTCTTTTACCCTACATTCAATTGCCAATTGAAGGTAGTTATTCGATCTCTCATTTACTTAATGAAAACAATATACCCCACACGAATATATCACTGCATTTTGCATGCCAAAAAGTCTTAACTGAAGAGCAACAATGTAAACTTTTAAATTTATTGAAGGATTTTAAATGCTCGTATATAAGATGTTACAATCTAATATTTGATCTATTTCATTTGCATGTCAGATATCTTTGGTATGCTTATAGGGGAAAATATATATATAGGCCTATTATGTTTTTTTACAAGAAAGCTCTCTTTAGGTTTTCTGGGTTGGGTTGGGTTAGGTTTTTTTCTTTTGTGTTTTGTTTTGTTTTGTTGTTTTTTTGTTTTTGTTTTTTTTCTGGGTTTTATAATTGGTTTTAAGTCAACATCAATAATTTAGATAAAGTATGTTTGTTATGGAATGTAAATAGTATTGCTATAGTCATCAAAAAACTACAATCAAAATGATTAGTTGTTCTTTTTGTCCCTTTTTACAAGCTGATGTTGAGTAGTGTTTTGCTAAGTTGATGCTGGATGTCCTACTTACATGTTTTAGTCATTAATGACATCATGTGACAAAATGTACAGATATAACTCAGTGATACAAATAAGAGGTTAACTTTAAAAATCATGTGACAAATTGCACAGTGGTACCTAACTTATACGTGTACAGCATGTATTTTGATATGGGTTATTACGCTTCTTGTCTCTCTGCCAATAATTTATTTATTTTACCAATTAAATTTCTTTCTTATGAACAATTTCCCATGCTGTTATAAATGTCAACCTTAATGCATACATTACCTTAATGTCCAAGATGAATGCAATATTGATATCTGTCCATTTCTTCATAAATATAAAGAAATAAATGATAAAAAATAAATTATTCTGAGAGCCTTCATTCTAGGGGGACTAGCTTTGCATTAGCAATTTCCATCATTATTATTGTTATTATTATTATTATTATTATTATTTACTAGCTGACCCTTTGCAGTGTTGCTTGGATGATTAAACAAACAATGAAAATAACCCAAAACAAAGCTTCAACGATCCTGAACTAAAGAAATTGAAAGCGGAAGTCGGTTTGGCTAGCAATGGGATGCTGGATTTCTTGGCCAACGCGCGTTTAAAATTATGATAGATATATTAAGAAAGATAATTTATAGACATATCAATTGCTAATGAGATTCTCACCTTAGGAAGATATTATTATTTTAAAATTTTGGTCGCAGTCAGTTCATTTCTTAATGTTGTCATACCAACGCCTTAGTCCGATGAAAACAGTGCTTTTGTCTAACATGCCAATAAGAAGGTACTGATTACTAGTATTGTTATTATTAAATCCCTGCTGACTCCTCACAAAAATTCTTCTTTTCTAAACTAATAGACAACCAGCAACAATGAATGAAATTCAGTCTGTACGGCTAGTGCAGAATTCTTGAAAAGCAAAATACAGAATACAGGGTGAATTCAATTGCACCTACTCCAAAGAGGCTATCTCATAGCAGTTTATAATGTATTATATGAATATTTGAAATTGAATGTTTTAGTTCATCATGTGTTATTTAAAAACTTCACTGCTAACCATAAGTGCGCATCCTATGCTAAGAAATTATGGCAGTTATGGACATTAATTATGTCTTGAAATAATCATCAAGTTAGGGGAAAATGAAGAAAAAAAGTTCAAAAGAGAGTAGTAGATCAAGGGATATCACTCTTATTATTCAAAATAATATTCTCTGCCATAAGAGAAAAGAATCCCTCCTTTGATTCAAACTCATAGAGAATAACATTTCTTTCCCGGATATAAGTAGCCTGAAGATAATTACCCAATCTCTCCTCCTTAGGGAATTTAAAGGATCTTTTGGGCTTAAGAGTTGCCATTAGCTTGAAGATTGCTTTTCCTGTAATTCCCATTCAACATTCATTAAGTCAAGTTTCATTTTCGTACACTTCACACTTAGAAAACCCACAAGTAACAAAAGCTGTTGGCAGTGAAATGCAAGAATTTCATGATGGATTTGGTGTGTAACTGAGTTCATACAAATTTGTCTGCTGCATTAGAAGATTAGAAGAAAAAAATTTCAATTGACTTCATGAAATAGTTGTTCTTATATAATATAGTGCTCGTATCCACCGCCTGACCAAGCTTATGGTGCCTCAATGACTATTATTATATTCCCATGGCTAACAGCAACACAGAATAAAAAACTCAAGAGTGGCAGCCATCAAGCACAAATACAATTTTCAGATGAATAGATAGCTGTGTTATCCACAAGGAGTGTCATACATAAAGACACATCACTCACCAATTCTCTAATGTTGGATGCATCAATGAAATGAAATACAATTTTCCTTCCCATCGCACTCTCCTCAAAACCGTCATTCAGCAAAGAAATCTTTTAAGTTTATTGCCCTAAAACTAAACAAAGACATCCTTTAGATTTATTGCCCTATCTCAAACTTTCACTTCGTGATGGAAATTGGAAATCATAGAAATATCATTAGCAAATAATTGCAAAGAAAAATTAACTTTCAATTTAATTCGCGTATGCCATTGGACAGGCAAGTGAACCTAACAATAACAACTTTAAGTTTACAATAACAGTATAAGCCAATTATTCAGTTATACACAGAATGTTTTAACAACTAAATCATGCTGAATCAATGACCCAGTGACTAATACCCGAACATACCTGTCCCCTTTGTAGGCCCACTTTATGCGAAAAACAGTCTCATCTACCATTCTCCGTTTGCCCCAATGATTACAAGATTCATTCTAAACCTTAGAAATTAAAACTTTTCAATGTTGGGAATCTAAGAAAGTAACAATATAGCAAACTAAAAAAACAAGAAAAGCTTTCATTTAAGATTGTACAAATATTTAATGAGGCTGGACAACATCCATAGTGGTTTATAATTATCATATTTTGTACATAATGATCTCAATCGATAAGAATTTTACGTAAAATTAAATAATAGCATTCATGCACCACATTGGACAATGAGCTGATGGTGATGGGTCACAGCTGGACAGGTGGAGGCAATTGCCAAGGACCACGATAGATGGAGAGCCCTTGTTGCTGGTCTTCTATACTCCAGGGTGGGGGAGAAAGTCTGATGATGATGATACATTACATATATATATTCCTTTAAACAAAGCATGAACTTTAGAACAATTCAATAAATCTATTTCCTTTAGCAGACAAACAAGCTGAGTAAAATGTGTGGCAGCACAGGATAACCCTTCACAACTGTCAAATCCAAGATGTGTTTTTTATGAATGCATTTAAAAGAAGAATTCATTCTGATTATTTGTGTCGGCGCACAGGAAACCCCGTCACATGTCGCAAAAAACAAATTTCAAAGTCAAAATAGGATATTTCAAATGAAATTTTGATTTTAACAGAATCTGATGGTCCAATAATCAATCTTGATATTGTAGATAGATTTATACAATAACAACCTTTAAAAGGGTTTAATTTTGTGTTTTTGTGAGACAATCTATATCCTTGTATTGTTTTACAAACTTATACTCGATTTTCTCAAAATTGAAATTTGAAACCTAGGCGCGCAAAAATTTCCATAACTTTTGAACCAGTGAAGATATTAAGCTCAAATAAAGTGTAACATACTCAGAAAAGATGATAGATTTAGGTTCAACCATTTTCTAAATTTATATTTTGGGATGGAAGTGAAGGGTTTCCGGTACAGCCACACATTTTTCTTTTTAATTCACGTTGATATCTCAAATGGTTGCAGAGATATGACTATGACTTTTTAAAGTCACCTAGTCAGCGAAATGCAAAACTGAAAAAATAGCATCTGAAGTTTGCTTTTTAATTAAACCATGAAGCTTGGGCCTTTTTAAAAGGACATTTCCGGTATGAACTGACCATGCGCAGGCCGTATAAATCAGTCACACCCTTGTCAATGGCAAGCGTCAGGGGTGCGTCAGGCCTATATCTTGAATGTCTTGAGAAGGAGACCTTGGCTTCTTAAATTGGAAATTTCTGGTTATTTTCCTAAATAACGAAAGTAGTTTTGATTGGATAGTATTTTCAGATTCCAGCCAATGAGATTGCAAGTTTCATTTATCTCGGAGCTCTTCCCGCCAATTTGTTATACATTGATAGAGAGAAGCTATTTTACCATGTTTTGGTTCAACACACTGTGACCTAGATTTATTTTTTTATGAGTCAAGGCCAAGCTCGTGCTGAGGCAATGATACAGCTATGACATAGCAAGCTTTTCTTTGGTTAACAATATTAATGGGTCATGACAGTAATGAAGCAATACATAGGAAGTTAGGCTTAAAATTTCTGAAACACTAACACAATAAACATAAGAAGTTGCAGAACCTGATAAGCAAAAAATAAAAAAAAACAACAACAAATTTTTGTTGCATTAAATGAAAAACAACTTTGCAAAGCCATATCTCAAAAGTAAGCTGAGCGACTTCCGACACACAAATATTTAAAATATTATTACTTTTTCAATGGCAAATATCAATATACAGATGAATAGTGAATTATTTAAAAGAAAGAAAAAGTTCACAAATTCCAGTAAAGTGAAAGGTGACATAGACATACTGAATTCCATAGACCTGTACATATTGGATGGCTCAACAAAAATAATGCATCACATTTACTTGTTCTATTCGCTCCAACACACATACACATCTGTTTTTTTACAATATTACAATATTCAGCATTCATTCTTAGTAATCTGTTATGTTAATATGTGGAGGAAAAAAAATACAATATTAAATTACGTATGTAGAAGTAAAATTAGTATATCAAAAGAATTTATCAAAAATTGACAACCAATCAATAATGACAATGGCATTAGCAACGAAGAAAACAATTGTTAAATGTACTATTATCACTACAGCCATCAATTATTATTATTATTATCATTATTATTACCAGTACTACTACTTTTACTAATATCATATTACTAATATTACTAGTTTACCCCTTTGCAACATTGAATGCAATGATTAAACAAACACAAAAAAATTCCCAAACAAAGCTTCAACGATCTTAAACTGAAAGTGAAAGTAGGCTGGGCTTGCTTCAGGGTGAATAATATCTTTGCCAGCACATAGTCAAAATTAAAATAGAACCATTAAAATAAGATAATTTATAGACACATATACTGCTTATGAGGTTCCTACACTAGGAAGATATTATTTTTAAAATTTTGTCGCAGTCAGATTATTTTTTAATGGCGTGTCGTTTCAAAAGCTTAGTCAAATTAAAATGCTTTTGCCTCATAAGTCTATTGGTAGACATTGATTAATATTAATATTACTATTATCATTACTGCTATTACAATATCACTACTACTACTACTACTACAATCACACTTTACTATTAGTATTACTATTACTTCTTCTAATACAGAGGAGCCCATATAATTCAAATTAATTTACCTCAAATTCTGGGATTTTCCTTCTTCTTTGGCTTTGTTAAAAAAAAATCTCATATACTTGAATTATTTCTGGTCCGATTTGGATAGTTCGGTCAAAGTTTGAATGTTCATGGTATTAACGACTGTCAAAGAGTGTCTCAACCATCCATCAACTTGACTTCATCCAAATTCGGGACCTGGTCATAGTAATAAAACTTGTGAATAATATTAATTCATAGGACAGTAAATCATTACAACGCCAAGCCTTGCAAAAGTTCTGCTAGCCAGGTGGCCTAGGCCTAGCAATATCAATTGAAGACTAGCGACTTGGTGACACTTGGCCTAGAAACTAATTGCCCAGTTATTTCCCTTTGATTTAAATCGTGATTCCAACTCATCACCATATCCCCAAGGAATTCAAATTAAGCAAGTTTCACTGTACCATAGCCACTATCAAGACTGCTGCTGCTACATCCACCACCACTATTATTAACAGCATTATCATTGTGTTTATTATTATTAACATCATCACATGTGATTTCATTGTTAATGTTGCCTCCACTGTTAGTTTATGGTACTTTTCTTCTTTTCATCATTCCCTTCACCATTATCCCTACGCCATCGATTGTAACTATACTATAAGCCATTTTAGAATTTCAAATTATGATTATGCCTTAGTAATATAAGTCTTACTGAGCAGAGGACAAAAGCATTCTAGAAACTCTCAATCCTTGATCTCAATGAAAGGAGCCGACAACTTCTTCGTGATCTCAGGTATTCTTTATACAAATAAAAGTATTAAAAGGGATGGCACTTATCATTTTGTGATCTCTTTGCCCTTTCTACTGACTGTTGGTTGAACAAATTTTGAAACAATCATGGGGCCTTCCTGTGATCTTTGTCGCCTTTTTATAAATTTTGTCTTACTTGTTTATTTCGGTTTACTGAAAATTACATCCAAAGCAATTTATACCAAAAAGAATTAAACTTTTGATACTTGCATTGTAAAATATGTCTATAGGTTTTTAGTTTTCTTAGATAATGCATTCTTGTATTTAATTTTTAGATGACATTTATTGCATGAATATTCCAATTTAGTTTTTCATCGATCATTATTCCTAGATATTTATATGACTGTTGTATCTCTTCTTTGATCACCAATGAATTTATATGGGTCGGTTCCTTCTTAAAGTCGAAAATAATTTCTTTAATTTTGGATACATTTATTTTCAAAAAGTTGCCGTCAAGCAAATTAACAAAGTTGCTGATTTCTTTAAAATAATTGTCCTCATATACACTGAGAAAACCAGTGGTCGACTCACACTTCTAATTAAATTAAATTATGGTTGTTATTATCACTTTGAAAATCATTCAAATAAATTCTGTATATTATGGAAGAGAGTACATATCCTTGTGGAGCGCCAGTGTTTGTCCTAGGCATTTTTTATGTGGTGTTATTCAACCTAACGAATTAAGATCTATTGGTTAAGAATTCTAGAGTCCGTATGACGATGTTGCAGTCAACATTAAGATCCATTAGCTTTTTTACCATTAGATGAGGTTAAATTGTCTTAAAAGCCGAAGAAAGGTCTATGAACAGAGTTCTTACACAAGTTACACTTATTTATTCATGTTGAGATAAATGCACCAGCTTTCCTTTTAATCTTGAACAATTTACTTACAGTCCAACCAGCAAATATCATCAACATCCCACACATATGGAACTCATTTCAAAGTCCCAGTGTGTTTCTTATCTATCATCTATAAAGAAAAAACCCAGTATCGCAGTAAATTTCACAAAACCTCCCCTTTTATATTAAAAATAACAATAAAAAAACAACTTAAATTCCTGTCAATATTCAGTAAATTGAATAATGGAAGTCACAAATGAAAACATATGCTATTCTACCAATAATAACCTTCTCCTAGACCTGTGTATGCCAATGAAATAGTGTGCTTTCCGACCTATGAAATTCCAAGCCTCGGGGCTGTTAAATGCAGTGAAAATACTTTACTTCATAACAAACAAAATTTAATATTTTCCTATTATCTGTTAATTGATCTGATACATTGCCATCCAGTTGATGGCAACATAATAATATATTGGAGGTCCCAGCAATGTCGATATAAATGTGTTGCACTGTCTATATAAATATATTCAAATTGGTAATTCAAAGTAAAATGTTCTTGAGTTAGAAATAACCCAATAACGTTGGAAAAAAAGATTCCTAAAAGTAATCATAATTTCATATAATTACAATGAAGCAAAGATGAAATATCTTAACATGCTTATGGAGATTTTTCAAACATAATATAGTTGTTTTAAAACTGTATGAAAAGGTCTTGAATCATTAAAGGGCTAATGGCAATGATGATAAACTGACATAGACGCTGATAAAGTATTCATTGCATGGCACTTTAAGGCATGAGATTCAAATCACATCACTTTCAACAGTACCATACGCACAGCTGCTTCCTTCATTCCAACCACTTAACATTTAATTGTTACGTTCTTTCATCATCCATCATTCTAGCATACAAAATAAACATACGTAATATGCCCTTTATGAAATAGCTGGTACTCATTTACCTAGCAGAACATCCTGCATTGACAATGTATTCTTTGTTGTCTATCTTGACTTCATTTGTCTTTTCCTTGAAAGCATTTTGATGACATTCATTGGAATCAAAATCTTGCTACTTACTAAAGGATCAAAAGTGGGTGACTTTTTCCATCCTTTATTTTTCTAGTCATAGGAAGCAAGACCATACTACATAATGGGGATCAGAAGAGGTTAAGTTTTTCCACCCTTCATTGTTCTATTTTAACAAATTAAACTAATATCTGGATTTCAGATCTGTAGTCGGCAGTCAAAGCCTTATACATTGAAATTTAATTTAACCCTCCCAAATACTATCTAAGCAGCTTCTTTTTTTTTTTTTTTTTGAAATTCAAGAATGAAATGAAATGAAATTAAGGTTAGTCAAACTTTGAATATTTGTTGTCTTTATTTATCATTTAACCATAGACTTACTAAATACAAGGAGCCATTGACAATTGACATGATATGATAATCATTAACAAGACAACCAGTTTATAAAATGTACCAACCCCAAAATGAAGATCTATGTATAAGAAAACAAAGTTGATATGTTTTTGAAACATATTTTCTTGACCGGTTCATCCAAAACTCATTATTTTCTATAAAATACTTTCAAATTAAAGAGGGAAATAACCCTTGTATCACTAATGAATGTGCATGCCAAAAACTAAATTGATCAAAATTTGAGAGTTGCTTCACATCATATCATATCATTATACATCAACCTAACGATCTTGACATTTATAAAGAAACTTTATAAGTTATAAATCATTTTAAAACAACATTTATCAAGACTCATCCATGATGAAAATTTCTTTTCTTTCCTTAAGCTTCAATTTAATCTGTACAAAATCTATACAATTTCATAAACATGCATTTCTAACAATTCAGTATTATTTTTTCAAAACAAATAAAACGATAAGACATGCATCTATTCCCATCTACTCCTCTTCTTTTTACGAGTAGGTCCTTCACTTCCTAGTCCTGTTCTCGCAGCACCCCCATGGCCAGCAGGTTGAATCATTTGTGGCTGCAGGCTTGTATTTAATTGAGCTATTCCTCCGGCAGCTGCATAATTTTCCTCACTAGCAGATCTATCTTGCTCTTGGGCAGAGACAAATGAAGTTCTAAATTGTGCCTTGTGGGAGAAGAAAGTTTAATACATTAATTCCTCAATTTACTAAGGTCATGATATGATGACGTCAGTAGATGTCTCCGTGAGTCTAAATAAAGTTTATCTTATCTATTTTGTTTGTTCAGTGAATAGTTGCTTTGTCCAGATGAGATATCCTCAACCAGTATGATGAATATTATTTAAAAACATATTGTGCATTAACTTTATTGCAGATCAATCCCCCTTCCCTTGTAAAATCAAATAACCTCATTAATTGCAATCAGAGTCAGTAGCCAAAAAAACAAAAAAAAAGAAGAAAAGAAGTTATTTGTTCAACGTTTGATTTTTTATGTTTGTTTTCTAAAATAAAATAGTAAGAAGCATGTTATAGGAAATAGCATAGCTATACCATTATTTTAAGTGCTTAATATTTTAATACATTTCAAAGACTCACTTTAAAAGCTGATTTCATTGATGACAAACGATCTAACTGGCCTCTTCCACTTGCTGCACGGTAACTGCTAAGGCTCATGGTATCTGATACTTTTGAACTCTGAAACAATATAGTATTAATTACACTCATTCCATAAGTGGATGATATACATATCAATACAAAAACAATGGAACAAGGATATTTATCATGGACAGCCTTAACCAATGTTTAGAAAAGACATGGAAAACTGACTTTTAACATTTCTATTGTATTCAGTTTTAGTGAAATCGGATTCATTAAAAGAAGATGAAACAATTCATAAATATTTAAAAATAGCTTATATTTCACTCAAATTTGTGTATCAACTTGTAAAAATATATGACAAAAAAATTCAACATTTGATATTGTAGTCCCTATTGTGATGAACCAAAATACGAAACAAAGGAAGTGAGAGGTATTGCACGCACTCATTTCTGTTACCATTCGAGACTGCCCCATTCGCTAGGAAGCCCAGTTTTCAAAGGGAGAAAAGTCAACATACGATGCGGTAGGCTGACTTTACTCTGTGTTAAATTTAATGATAAAAAGGATAGAGACTCACACTCTCAGCACCAAGTCCAGGTCGTTCTTTCTGTTTGAAGCTAGACCCACCAATGGCTTTTCCTCTTCCGCCTTTAAAGCGATTTTTCTTGAACCAAGGGCACTGAGAATAGACATTAAGGGTGGATTTATGCTAACATTATAATACTATTAAAATAGATAATATCCAATAATTTAAGTTTGTTGTTTAAAAGTGTAACATACTAGGAGCAAGTACAGTAGTTTTCGCCTGAGTGCCCGGTAGTCAGGAATCATCATAACCAGGCACTTAGGCAGAGCAGGCGTATAGGCAAAATTACCCTATAAGGGCCATGGGAGGGGGGGTAATTGTTATTAGTGTTAACGAGTTTTGTGCTCTGTATGTAAAGCTCCGAAACGCGACTTTCTCGTTGTTATTTATTTCATTTTTCAGCATTATTTTATTTTATTTTATTCAAATTAATATGTACATACTACATACATACATACAGACACACACAGATAGAGAGAGAGAGAGAGAGAGAGAGAGAGAGAGAGAGAGAGAGAGAGAGAGAGAGAGAGAGAGAGA
>JASKDV010188150.1:0-11835 GCA_032466395.1 Aegires albopunctatus
TTTTCTTTTCTCTTTAATGGAAGCCATCTTTTCCTCGGTCTTGTTGCTTGTGCTGTCTAGGCCTATTATTAAAAAATATTAAACATGCATCGTACCGGCACTGTAGAACTGGTGAAGTGGATGCATGCACATCAACAATCACAAGGAATCAGGAACCAGAAGCACACACTACACGCTCTCCTATTTTTACTTTTTCGTGGGCTAGGCCCATGGCACATTACTTTTGGAGTGACTCGCGTAGCCTACATACCATCTCTCTCTGCCTCCTGCCCCACCTCACTCATCACTAGACTGGCCAATCACAACGCTGCACCACCGACTGCCCAATTGGAGCCTACCTACGGTCACCACCCCAACCCCCTTCCCTTACGTACCGGTACCTAGACCTAAAGCTTGCTCGATCTCTCCCGCTGTATCCGAGTTCGGGCCTTTCCTTGCCCCGTTGTATGCAAGCGCAGGTAATAGAGTTTCCATAGTAAAAAAAAAAAAGGGGGGGGGGGGGTGTTCAGGTAAAATCCCGCTGTAGGGATGGCCCTACTGTGTAAAGGTGCTGTTATATTCATGTTCTACTGTACCAGTATATATGGGCAAAATTCTTTGCGTCACCCAATTCATTTTGATGATCAAAATTCTCACCTTTGCGTCAAGGTTGGCAATTTCTGTCTGGTTTTGCGTAGACATGACAAAATTGTTCATTTGTTGCTTCAGTGTATCATCCTTCAAAAAAATATATAAATAAATAAAATGAAATAAATTGTAAAGTTTTTATAATTCACAATGATAGTGCAAAGTTTCCTATTAAAAATTAACTGTTTTAAGAAATAAAAAGCAACACATTTGTATGTCAAATCTCAAAAATATATATATATATATATATATATATATATGTATATTTATGACACGTTTTTTCATCTATTCTCTCACTTTCCCGCGTCAAATGGAAGAAGCCTCTTAAATCGTATCAAAAAATAAATCCAATTTTTAAAACAGAAAATGGTGTCCTTTTCTAGATGAGGAACACGATCCTCTACATAAACGGCTTGAACCATAAATTACACCTTGAATGCAACACACCTATATTCTACCTTTTATTAAAACGGTAGTATCCCCGGTAGTATCACCAATAGTATTTAGGTAAGATAAAAAATACAAATCTTACCACATCCACATCTATGTCGTAGCATGCCGTCTTTTTAGAATCAGGACCTTCAACGCTGAATGAAAAGAGAAAAACAAAATAAGAAATATTATTTTATTCCATAATACACCTCTAAATTAAAAATTAAAAATTAAAAAAATCTTTACATATATTACTGAATAAATTTACTGTAACTTTTCATTGAATTGATCCATACAATAGAGCACGGTCTGGTCTCTCTAATCTGGACTTCTGTAATCCAAATGATTTTCAGGGAAAAGATTTTGTTTTCATTATTTCTTAGTATTCCGTAATGCGGAAAATTCTGTAATCCAAACAAATTGCCGGGAACGGACTATAGGTGTTCGTATTAGAAAGAACAAACTATTTTTAATGCTGAGTAATCACAATCAAACACAATGGTAATATGTTTTTTTTTAATGTTTAAATTGAACAAAATTGTAATTCCTGTATTGTGTTTTTTTAGTTGAGCAATCTTTGACATATATCTGGAATATATAATTCAAGGTAGCGTCAATTGTGACCGAGTGAGTCAGTTACTAATACAAGATAAAAGAAGCATTATTTTAAATAGTGTATTACAATTCCATTTTTTTCTTCTTTTTTTTTCAAATACATGTTCAATCCTATTATGGTAAAACATCTTTAAAAAGACGCAATTAAAGCTAAAGCACATAATTATAATTATAATGGATGATGTAAAGACTAGTTGGATACCGGTACTTCTAATTAAAAGTAAAAGTGATGTGTGAGGCTAGTGTCCGCTTCGAAGAGTATGCATGTGTGTAAGAAAAAAAGAGAAAGGGAAAGAGGGTGAGATAGAAACGGAAAGAGGGAGAAAGAGAGCAAAGATAGATGGTCAAAGTTACAACACCTTTGGATCTTGATTCCTAGATTGTCCCCTTTCTGTTTTGATTTGCAACTGAAAGTGAATGAGATGTTCAAAGCCGTGAGAGTGAGAGATGGTTTTTACCCCTAGGCTACTTTCTTCAGCAGAAGAGCTCTTATCCACTCGGTCGCTATTGACACTTCCATAATTGAATTCCTACAAAACTGCTGCATTGATTTTGCGCTTTTTGAATGGACTGGTGTCAAATTGGATTCATGAATTTGAAAAGCACAATGATGCAATAATAAGCCAAGGAAAAAAGCATCTCTAGTTGATATCTTTGATCTAGTAGAAGTTTATATCATCTGACGTCCATTTCTAGGTAACATAAAAAAACAATTTTAGATGCTTTTTTCTCAGTTTTGCATTTCACTGACTAGGTAACTTTAAAAAGTCCTATCTCTGCAACTGTTTGAGAAAGCAACATGAAATAAAACGAAAAATATTCAGAATAAATTGTTCTATTAAACGCATTCATAAAAACCCCTCATCTTGGATTTGACTGACGTAAAGGGTTTTCCGGTGCCACCACACATATTACTATTACAATTACATTAGCATAAGAATAAACCTACACAGAGCTGCTAACCTAAGATTTGCAGAATTTGTATCCACAGAGTACCTAATTTGCATTTTCATCTGCAAATCTGTATTCTATTCAACCGATGTTCACACATCGTCATACTTAATACCTTTATAACATCAAATCTCAAATATTGACTCTACACACGTGCATGGTCCAGTTAAAATTTATAAATCCAATTAAAAAGAGTAGATTACCCTGAATGAAATAAATTCAAAGTTGATATGTTAATAAAATATTCTTAAACAATACTGACATACTAATACACACCCTTTACTAAACACGCAATGTCCAAGTTCAAGGCCACCATCAAGTCCTGTTATATGCTGTCTTGGGGCAAAAACCGACAAAGAAACTTCAATTTATTGAATTTGTATTTTTTGTATTTTCTTCTCAAATTTGTATTAAAATACAAAAATTTGTATTGGTTGGCAGCTCTGCCTACACCATCTTCAAGTGTTATTTGGAATTCCATTTTTAGATTGGTGAAGGTGTATTCAGAATCCTTTGATATATTCAATGAAAATATGACGGGAAAAGAAAATGAAAAAAATTTGCATCTCACGTGACCACATGATGAATGACGATTGGATCCGCAGCCATCAACAAAGGTTGGAGCTTGGTTGGGATTTCAGAGAATTTCATACGCTTGCATTCAAAGATCTGAAATACAAAAACAAGCTTTAATTGACACCCCACTGACTTTAAATTAAGCTTAGTCTCATGACTCATAGGGAATTGTTTTTTGGATTTTTTTTCATTAACTTCTTGTGACAGACATTCCACTTTGCTAAATGATAAATTCATCAGCAGCAACTATAGTAAAAATAATAATAATAATTTTTTTACAAAAAATAAGAAAAAAAATTGGCTCGAAGCCTGGTAAAATCCGGATCTCTGGATATATCCGGAGATTTGCACCTCTGGAGAATTCATTGGCAGCTAAGATACAGGAGAACAATAATATAAATCCTTTATAAAATATGTGAAAGGCTAATTGATGTCAAGGCCTTGCGTGTCTCATGGCACAGAGAATTATCAGGGATAAGCAACACCATATAACATATAAGCTCTTAAGTGTTTTACTAATTGAAACAAAAGCAACCAACAAATTATTAAAACAATATTTGCAGGGGTGCACAAGAAACTCCACATCCGACATCCTCCCAAAAATGAAAATGTAGATAATGATTGAACCTGAATTCCTCATCGTAACTAATTGTACGAAGATCTAAGTATTTCATATTGTAGTCTATATTTAAGATTATCAACACTTTCACAACTTCTAAGATTTGGATTCAATTTATTCCACAATCTTGCAGTGCTAGGGAAGAAAGATTGTCTATGATGGCAATCATTTTTAGAGACAGAGATAGATGTTAAGTATCAAACTATGTGAGTTCCTGGTTATTCTATTACTTTTGTTTAGTTCAGGTTGTTATTGTAGTAAATCTACTAATAAGATCAAGATTGATAATTGGACTATCAGATTTCATTAAAGCCAAAATTTCCCTTGAAATGTCATATTTTGACTTTGAAAGGCTCTAGCATGAAATTTGCTTTTGCGACTTCGTTAAAACCAAAATATCCCTAGAAATGTCATAAGATCAAGCTTGATAATTGGACTATCAGATTTCATTAAAGCCAAAATTTCCCTTGAAATGTCATATTTTGACTTTGAAAGGCCCTAGCATGAAATTTGCTTTTGCGACATGCGACTGGTTTTCTTGTACACCCACACATTGTAAACTTCATAAAGCAGTGATCATTTAGTGATCATTTATCATATGATAAATGCTAAGTTTAGCTACTTGCTATCTATTTTTGTTTAATCTATTTATATCCTACCTGTTCAAAGTACTTGTCACAATTGATGTATTCACGCTCGTGGCAGTCTTGAAGTTTGTGAGTTTTGATGTATTGCCATAAGGCGGAGATGATGAAGGGTCGAGTCTGGGTGTGAATTCCCAGCAACCTAGCCAGGCGATGATCCAGCTTGTATTGGAGTGGCTGGAAGAAAGACCCAAAATAAACCCATTCTGATTCATGTGAAAAGTGAGAGAAGGTAGGATTGAGTACCAGGATGTGTTGGTGTTAGTGTTAGTGAGTTTGCAATTCCATGAGGTATCTATCCATGAGGTATCTATCCCTCATCCGCGACAACAAATTAATTGACAGAATCAGATGCATCAATGAAAACTGGAACAGTTTATGAGTCAAATATAATCAATTATGATTATTATTATTATATTATCATGATTATTATTATCATATCTCTAGTTAGAAAGTACCAATAATAATGTTTGGCCAAAAATAAAAAATTTTAATATTATTCTAAAATGAAAATCTTCCCTAAGGTCAAGTTTGTTAAATCAACTTTCTTTGTACCACGAACAAGGATCTTTGACAAATGTTTAATCAATAAATTAACAATGTATTGGAGTAAGAACAAAGCCTTTGTACTTTAACGCTTTATAAAATTATTTTTTGCTCATACTGTAATTTTGAAGCGCTGATTGCAAACTCATTAATGTGATGTAAAAGAACAATAGATTAAATAGGTCGATCTAAAGCTGAAGAAATAGCATTGTCAGATAACCAATTACAAATTATCCATGCATACTACTTCATATAGGATTAGACCTATTGGGCCAAGCCATCTTTATTTCCATTATCCTCATTCCTCACAGCACTGCTAAATTTTACCCACATAATGGCATTGAGAGAATTACGTAAATATGTTGACAAGAAGACCCATGGGATATGTAGATCACGTGGAAGACTGAATGAATACCTTAAGAAAACAATTTTACGTTACTTTAGAAATAGAAATTTTCCAACAGTAATGAACACATGGTAAGCTTGAATCATTTGAAGAGGCCCTGGCCCCATACAATCTCGGAATGGAACAGCCTCCCCAAACATGTCATAAATCTTTTAAAAATTCATTGTATAAGTGTAATGACCTGTAACATTTGTTCATGCCTGATGCATCTTAATGGAATGGAATAGCCGGTGTTAAATTCTTGAAGAAAAATTTCTCCACATCCTCCTCCGATGTAAAAAGCTTGAGTTTACATTGCATTTAGCACTTCATAGTTATGGAAATGGATAATCACTGACTCCAGTTCAAAAGGCAATTTTACCTCTGTACCAGTATACGTAAAAAGAAAATGCAATGACGGGGAAATTCCGAGTATTGAAAGAAATAAAAGGTAGACAGATGATCTCCACTGTACACTATACCTGGTAGTCCAACATGAGCAAAACTTTACATTTGACGTTTTGGTCTCCAGGTCGTCTGACTTGGAAACCATCTGTTTCTTGGGTATTTGCTGTGCGGTGCCACTAGAAAAATCAAAGACAAATATGGATATTTCATTAATAATAATAATAATAATACCTTCTAATAAGGGTAGCGGATAGCTCAGTGGTTGAGACGCTTGCCTACCAAGCCAAGGGTCCCTGGTTCAAACCCGTGCAGTCTTGAATTTGAATTTTTTTTTCGGGTTTCCTTCTGCCCGCTTTCTTAAGTTGCTAGGATAAAGAGTGCCAAGTCCTATCGGAAACAGACTATAACATCGAAGGTCCCATGTGTATAATATATGCATGTAAAAGAACTCTTGGCTGTTTACAAGGCGGTCTAGGAAAACCCTGATATCAAAGTAGTGGACACGGGTAAATTCAATACGACAACAATAAAAACCCTCTATTAAACATGTGAGGCAAATATTCACCATTTTAATTTGACTAAGGCTTTGAAACGATACCATATAAAAATAATCTGACTGCGACCAACATTTTCAAATAATAACATCTTTCTAAGGTGAGAACCTTGTTAGCAAAGGATATGTCTGTAAATTATCTTATTGTAATGTTTCCCTTATATTTTGACATGTCTACAAAGATATTATTCACCCTGGGGTGAGCCCAAACCACTTTCAGAAGCTTTGTTTCGAAAATTCTCATTGTTTCTTTAATCTTTGCTACTAATAGTAATGATAATAATAATAATAATAAAAATAATAATAATAATAATAATAATAATAACAATAGTAATAGTAATAATAATAATAATATTAATAACAATAATAATAGTACGGTAATAATAGTACTAAAAATAATAATAATTGTATTAATAGTACTAATAACAATAATAATAATAATAGTACTAATAACAATAATAATAATAGTAATATTAATAATAGTAGTAGTAATAATCATCATCATCATCATCATTTAATCACCATCATTTTAAATATTCTTATTTTTTGTGTAAATTAAGCTATCACAAAAAACAAAATAAACAAAAAAAAATTATTAGAGCACATTTTATTAGCCTGTATGACCTCAGAACAACACAAAAAGTCTTGTCTCATTCCATCATTAATGAGATTTCACAGTTTATTTATCATGGTAAGAAATATATTTAAATGAAGAGAAAAAAAGATAAATAAATTGTTAATAAAAAGAATATCTAAAACCTAACAGTCAATCCAATGGCATCCTACCTCTACCAGGTGATTGTCCAAACCATACAGTTCTTTGTCTAACTCTATCACCAGAGATTTGAAGAACGAGGAGAACTTTCTTTTGATTCGATTGCTGTCACTGAGTTTAGCCGAAGCTGCCTGGAAAGTATCAAGAAATCCACAAAAATAGGAAAATAATTAATTGACCACGTATTGAAAGGATTGGTGAGGAAATCCAGAATAAATTCAGACATATTAATAAGCCCGAAGTTAAAAAATACATCTGCATTGAGTGAGGGACAGATTTCCAAGGAAGGTCGTAATATAAAAAACAAAACAAAAACAAAAAACTTTTTAAAAAATTGATTTTTTTTTTTGATTTTTTTTTTCAATATCAGTATCAGTGTATTCCCATTGTTACAGTTACAGTAATTGAAAAGATGACTGCCACAAGTTTCCTTGCTTCTCATACTAAAGTAAAAGTAACGTTTCCCATACTCATTACTGAGTGTAGAGGAAATCAGGAGTAGAGTCCCAATTATTAAAGTCATTCGACTTTGTGTGGAAATTTGCCATTTCTTTCCACGCCGACTTTACTTTCACCCAATCTAGAGATCTAGCCATTTACTGCTGAGTCGACATGGAAGCTACGAGAAAAATCTCCCGGGACTTGGGGTTTGTACCCGGGGCTCACAGTGTTTGGCAGCCCAACGCTTCACCGACCGAGCTACCTGGTTCCTCTTACTGGGCTGGTCTGAAAGCTCGTTAATAAGTATTAGCATTTTCTCTCCGACAACAACTTTAATACTTAATAGTCTATACTTGAACACTGTAATAATAAAACAAGATTCCATCAAAAAGTTTCACGTTTGTTTTGGAACGGCACAGAAATAATATGCTTAGTGGAATATTGTTTCACAACAACAGTTTCTTAAAACAACGTTGAATGAGTGTAGAGTGAAAGGGATTTTCATCGTATTTGACTGGGTTAGTTTTTTACATTTCCAACAATTCTTGAAGTTTAAAAAAAATAACTCACATCTTCCAATAAACGACCCTCAACTCGCAATTCCCAAGATGGCACAGATTCTTCCCCATCCTGAAAAGGTAAAAAGAAAGAAATAAACATTCCTATTCGTAAAATATAAAAGTAGTGAAAATGAGATTAATGTACTTCTTTAGCTCAATTAAACTTTTGCCCATTCCCACTGATTGACTGGCAGATCTAAAGCGTGCAACGTGGATTTGGTGGATTGTTAAAAGGGAAAATTGAGGTGCTTTATTAAAATAAAGGTGTTCTTCTGCTTAATTTACTAAAAATTTGTTAAAACAATAAGAGCTATCTTAAAAATTGAAAACTGGAAAAAGAGACCTCCCCACAGACTGACTGACCTATGACCGCCCAACATCCCACTGGTTTGTTTTTATAACACTCTGATTTCTTTCCGCGGGGCACTTTTACATTTTCACTTTCTAGAATCGAGATGCCTTTTCATGAATTTGTAAATTTAAAAATGATAGATCTAACTATTTCACAGATCTACACGATATTGTAGAGGTCTGGATTCTAGACTGAAACTAAACCTTTGTTGAGATAGCTATACTTAAAAAGTCAACAGGGTAGTAAGACCCCATGACAAATACATCATCAGTTAGTTGGTAGCAACGTGCAGACCAGGTTTGAGGTTATTGCTGTATTGAAATTTATCCATGTCGACTACTTTGGTGAAATCAGGGCTTTCCTAGACTGCCTTGTAAACAGCCAATGGTTCTTTCACATGTGTATAGTATACACATGGAACCTCCGATATTACAGTCTGTCTCCAATAGGACTTGGCACTCTTTATCCAAACCAAAAAAAATTTGGATTTCAAATCCAAGCCTGCACGGACCTTTGGCTTGGTACGCAAACGCCTTAATGAACTCCCAAAATAGAATCCAGCCATAAATTTCTATCAGAATACAGACATTGAAGACTAGGAAGATTATAGTTATTCATAACACCCTCATGCCAGGCAAACGCTGAATGAAAAAAATAAGATGAGAAATAATACAAATAATAGCCTACCTCAACTTCTTTGGGAGGAAAGAATGTGTTTGAAATGAAGATCCTCAATTTTCTTTTTTGCTGTAAAACCCAAGGAAAATTATGAATAAATAAACGTATTGCTAACGGTGCTAAGAGTAATAAAAGAGAAGTAGCCTTATTAACAAATGTCTAAGGGATGGATACTTTTATTTATATTAACATTTATGACATTTATAGCTATAAATCTCATAATTAAAAAATAACAATAATACTGATGATGATGATAATAATAACAATAATAATAATAATAATTTTGTTTTAAATAATAAAATCACAAACCACCTAACATTTAAAAGGGTGTGATTTCAATTTTGATTTACAAGTTTTTACACTCGGCAAAACAAATAATCTTATACGAATCTAAAATGTAAATAATTATTTTTTTATTGTTACGACGACCCAGGGTAATCCTTGCCTTCATAGGTCTTTTCAGAACTTCCTGAATATCCAACCGCTTTCTCATGATGGTGGCATCCAGTTTTCTTTCAAACGCCAATAAATCCATGTAGGCTTGAGATTCTGGTACTAGGTCTCTGACCTACGAGAAGCAAATTTTAAAAAATAAGAGAATGGAGATTCGGATACCAGATCTCTGATCTCCAAAAAGCAAAGTTTAAAGAATATGAAAATGGATGTCTAGGTTAGGCCAAAATGACCTTGAACTTCAAATTGATGATCAGCTGAAGGCATGCATGCTCTGTTGTGCCCCTCTATTCATTAACATTACAGATGGAGCTAAATCACAATGAAGCTAAGTAATACGATGAACGAAATTGAAGCTATCCACCATTTGAAATGGATTTAGATATGGAACAAAACGTAAATTTAAAATTTAGAACTTGTAATGAAATTGCAATAGGGTTTGCTTGAGATATGGAACTTTTATTTCACTGAAAAATTACACTATACATAACGAATAGCCCAAAATAATCACTCCTCTAAATACATTCTCTCCCAAAAATATACTATGTATTAAATGTGAGCATAAAATGAATACGTTTCATCACATATTAAAACTAAAAAGGTCATATGGGATAATCCTTATGCAATTAGTTGAAATACTTTTTAGAAAAAAAATGATAAAGGACTAGTGATTAAAACAAAACATTACAAAAGTTTTGGAAAGACCGTAACTTTATTTGGAATTCTCTTCCGGCATCTGTGAGTCAGTGTGAGACTCGCATGTAATGTTACTATCTTCAAAATAACTTTTGAAAACGTATCTTTTTCAAAAATATTTAGGTTAATCGGTGACTCAGCCTTGTATAACCTAGCGTAAATTATTCATGTACTATGTATATAATATGTATTCTCTTTCTTCCTCTAATCTTCACTAAATGATGAATATTTCATCTATGTACTTATGTTATTAATAACCTTGAGACTAAGGTAAAAGGAGCTATAAGCACCTTGAGACTAAGGTAAAAGGAGCTATAAGCACCTTGAGACTAAGGTAAAAGGAGCTATTTTAAGCACCTTGAGACTAAGGTAAAAGGAGCTATAAGCACCTTGAGACTAAGGTAAAAGGTGAAACAGAAACGTACTACTACAGTTGAACCCCCTTATTCTAAACTAAAAAAAAAAAAGTCTAAAAATTAAAGTTTAACTGGGGATTTCAGTATAACTGATAATGACGCAACATCGCTGAGTAGAGGCATTTTAGTATGCTATAATGGTGTTTTGGGTAGGCCTATTATTCACGTCAATGAAAAAGACAAAATGCATCAACCATTTTGTATGAGGACTTGGGACAGCAATTAACTGCGTTACAATGATTTTTTTATTTCGTTTTCTTTCAGGCATTCTTTTTTGTATTATTTTCTTAGTGGCTGGTGTCCGATTTAACTTTTGACCAAGAATTTCTGCAATTTCTGTTCACGACCAGCCAAAACATATTTCAGTATAAGCAAGCTTACGTTAAGATTAACTCTGGTCTGTTTAAAAAGAAAAATTCTGTTGTTTGAAAATGCTTAGTTTAACCAGGATTTCAGTTTAACTGGGATTTCAGTATAACTGATTTAAGTATAACCAATTTCAGTATATTTGATTTCAGTATAACCGATTTCAGTATATCCGATTTCAGTATATCCGGGTTCAACTGTACTACCATTATTATCATATAATAAATCTTACTCTTTGAGGTAGAATCTTGTCAGCTATCTTCTTCTTTCTCTTCCTGTGGAAATCAGAATAATAAGTATAAAGTTTAAATGTTAAGTTTTAAAGGTAGGCTATTCACACACGCTATGTTAAGTAAAAACTTTTCTTACATAGCATACACACCTACAGCAAAGCCGTGCTCAAGACCTTTACTATGACTGTCATTCTCCCCTGACTGACAGCAACACAGAAAGAAAATATATTCACCTCAGAGCGAGCCCAACCAATCTATTTTCACTTTTTTTGTTTAGGATCGTTGAAGCATTGTTTTGGATTTTTTCATTGTGTTTGTTTCCTCAACGCTAGCAACGTTTTAAAGGGTCAGCTGGTCTATAGAATCATTTTTAGGTTGCATGACAATAGTTATATATTAAGTATTAGTTTTTAAAAGGAAGGAATGAGTGATAAAGGAAGGAATGAGTGATAAAGGAAGGAATGAGTGATAAAGGAAGGAATGAGTGATAAAGGAAGGAATGAGTGATA
>JASKDV010188161.1:0-21167 GCA_032466395.1 Aegires albopunctatus
CCATATGTATCATGTCTTTTTCCTTTTCTTGTACACATTAGAACAAGCATTCAACCAAAAGTAGGCTACACCATTGTTACCCATTTCATTTCCATATGTATCATGTCTTTTTCCTTTTCTTGTACACATTAGAACAAGCATTCAACCAAAAGTAGGCTACACCATTGTAACCCCTTTCATTTCCATTTGTCCTGTTCCTTTTCTTACACACATTGTAACAAACATTCAAACAAAGTTACACCATTGTGACCCCTTTCATTTCTTTCCAGTTGTCCTCACTACCCAGATGGAGCCACATGCCGCCAGGTGCGTGATCCCCAAAATCAGTGCTGCTTCAAACCAGATTGTTCCAGTCCTTCACCCATGACAACGGCTCTACCTGGTCCAAGTCAAAACACACCTGTACCCACTCCTCCCATTCCCACACCTTACCCTGTTCAAGGTTCAAGGACGACTTTTATTCCCCAAAAAGGTAAGAAAATTTTAACCCTAGTATGATGTGGACACCTTTTCATTAACTCTTTGAATCCATTACCTGCGATCAAACCTCAATTAAAGGATACCATATTCACTTTCCTTCAATTT
Source organism: Aegires albopunctatus (assembly GCA_032466395.1). Classification (NCBI taxonomy): domain Eukaryota; kingdom Metazoa; phylum Mollusca; class Gastropoda; order Nudibranchia; family Aegiretidae; genus Aegires; species Aegires albopunctatus. Next base: position 586 of record JASKDV010188161.1, read on the forward strand.
TTAATATGGGTTGATATCAGAATGAATTTTATTGTGACCCAATATCAAATTTTGTCACTATCACAAGTTTAAATAAAACTATAGCCATAACGAATTCAAATGGAATATTGAACACCAATGGTATGAGATGAATGGAGGTGAGATGATAATGAAATAATAAAGAAAAACTTATGACCAAATCTAGCATAATGAATAAGAGATAATAAATTATTCCCACCAGGATGAGTTTTCCGCCATGCATCTCATATTCCTGTTAAGTTTTGACATTTGTGTGTCTGGTCATTCTTGAACTGTCAAAATTGGCCGGGGACCAAAGAATTAAAACTGAGATATAGGTACAAACATCTTAAAAACGGAAACCAACAGACATCTTATCTCATTCATGTCATCTACTATTGATGCCTACAAGTCTTAAATCATCCTTTATGCCCTGTCTATCTTTATTGTTAACCTGTTCCCTTGCTAAATTTTCGAATCCACAATTTTATCAATGTACTTATACAAGTAATGTTCTACTTTCATGTTAAAACTCTAGTACATTTTGCATCAAATCAAAGAAAACCAAGAAAATAGACAAAGTGTTAAGACCCTTTTCCTACTGTAGTTACAAATTTAGTTTTTGATGTAAAGGACAGATTGAGAGACTAAATGTGTCAGTGTATTTGTAGTAAGGACAGACTGGAGAGAGTCCATGTACTTTTAATGACAGATTGGAGGAAGTCCATGTACCTGTAAGGACAGACTGGAGGGAGTCCATGCACTTATAAGGACAGATTGGAGGGAGTCCATGTACTTTTAATGACAGATTGGAGGGAGTCCATGTACTTTTAATGACAGATTGGAGGGAGTCCATGTACTTGTAAGGACAGATTGGAGGGAGTCCATGTACTTTTAATGACAGATTGGAGGGAGTTCATGTACTTGTAAGGACAGATTGGAGGGAGTCCATGTACTTTTAATGACAGACTGGAGGTAGTCCATGTACCTGTAAGGACAGACTGATGGGAGTCCATGTACTTTTAATGACAGACTGGAGGGATCCATGTACTTTTAATGACAGATTGGAGGGAGTCCATGTACTTTTAATGACAGATTGGAGGAAGTCTATGTACCTGTAAGGACAGACTGATGGGAGTCCATGTACTTACCTGTAAGGACAGACTGGAGGGAGTAAGGACAGACTGGAGTGAGTCCATGTACCTGTAAGGACAGACTGGAGGGAGTCCTAGTACTTTTAATGACAGACTGGAGTGAGTCCATGTACCTGTAAGGACAGACTGGAGTGAGTCCATGTACCTGTAAGGACAGACTGGAGGGAGTCCATGTACTTGTAAGGACAGACTGGAGGGATCCATGTACTTGTAAGGACAGACTGGAGGGAGTTCATGTACTTGTAAGGACAGATTGGAGGGAGTTCATGTACTTTTAATGACAGATTGGAGGGAGTTCATGTACTTGTAAGGACAGATTGGAGGGAGTTCATGTACTTTTAATGACAGATTGGAGGGAGTCCATGTACTTGTAAGGACAGACTGGAGGGAGTCCATGTACTTGTAAGGACAGACTGGAAGGAGTTCATGTACTTTTAATGACAGATTGGAGAATTGGTGAATGCATGTGGTAATGGGGGTCTCATATTGTAACAGTAGGTGTTCTCACAATTTGTCTGTTTGTTGACAGGATTTTGTGTGTACAATGGACAGCCCTACAATCAATACGATACTTGGAATATTGGATGTGACCAGACTTGCAGATGTGAAGATGCTGTTGCTGGAAGGATCAACTGTGACCAACGGTATGCTAAATTTAATCTATTACAGCTACTCATACTAGGGTAAAACACCGCAATCAGTGAATGAGGACACAAAACTGCTATATTACCATCTAAACAAGTTTTTATATATGTGGGTTTTTTTTGTTTTTGTTTTTTGTTTTTTTTTGTTTTGTTTTGTTGTTTGTTTGTTTTTGTTTTTTTGTTGTTTTTTTTTTGTTGTTTTTTTTTAATTCTTTGGCGGCATTTTTCCAAGCAAATTTTAATTCAATCTTTAGTCAAGAATATAAACACTAAACACCTAGGTTCTAAATCTAGGTTCAAGTTAAAAGTGCACTTTTATAGTGCTTATTGTCAAGGAAGCTTTGTCTTTATGCACTTCTCAATTAATTTTCCCCACGGCCCCTGGCTGACAGCAACACAGAGCATGTAGGACAAGACTGACAGCCTGCTTGCCCTAAATACAATTTTCGTTCACAGACAATGCTGTCTAACAGCCAGGTCCTCATTCACACCTGAGTTGAGTGAGGCAGATGGGATAAAGTGTCTTACCTAAGAACGCACCGCAAATGACCAGAAGTTATCGTGAAAATTTTGCGCTTACCACTGAACCCCTAGTCTAGATCAATATCATACAAATTCCCATTCATTTGAATGGGCCAACTAGTCTGGTTTTATACATATTTCATTTCAAGAAGGTAGTAATGGATAGAGTGGACAATATCTATTTCATACTGACAGATTTTTGTTTAGTAAAGATAAAGATAAGTTTTATAGTCTTTATCTTTATATTGATTTTACATTGTTTATCCCACTAATTTTCTTTTCAACTCCCTGGAGAGCGTACAAGATAACAGCTCATAATCGGCTTTTTTCTGCTAATATACTGAAAAGATCTTTTGCTGCATAGAGCGGGTATTGTTTTTACATGTAAAGTAAAGTTAGAAATACTTTTCCAAAGACTCAGCATCAGACCAAACAAAGTGAAACCCACTTAATTTGAATTCCTAGGGATATGATGATGACTTTGAATTATCCAAGTTTGAATTACGACTGCAATCAAAAGGGAAATAACTAGATATACACTATTAAGCCAAATGTCACCAAGCTGTTTGTCTTCGATCGGTATTGCTAGGACTAGGCCACATGGCTGGTGGAGTTTTGACTGCTTGATAAATTGTACTACAGTCGAGCCTCCTTAAATGTCTAAAATGTTCAGTATAACTGATAATGATGCAACATTGCTGTGTAGAGGTATTTTGGTATGTCATAATGGTGTTTCGAGTATTATTCACATGAATGGAAAGGAAACACTGCTTCAGCCATTTTGTTTGAGGACTTGGGACAGCCATTCACTGCGTTACAATGGGGGTTTTATCCTTGGTTTTCTTTCAGTCTTTATTTTTTGTATAATTTTCTTTGTGGCTGGTGTCTGTTTTGACTTTTGACCAAGCATTTCTGCAATTTCTGTTCTCAACCAGCCAAAAAATATTTCAGTATAAGCAGACTTATGTTCATATTAACCGGTCTATTTACCGGTATATAGAAAAAAATTCTGTGGTTGGAAAAAGTTTCAGTTTAACCGGGATTTCAGTATAACCGGGTTCAACTGTACCGTGGAAAATTCAAATTATTTAAATCAGGCCAGAAATAGTTCGAATTAACTAAGATTTTTTAACAAAGCAAAAGAAGGAAAAAAACTTGAATCTAGCCTTGGAGGTAACTTTAAATTATCTGAGAATTCTAATTATCCAAGTTAAATTATGTGGACTCCACTGTATCAGTGTTAATTTAATTTACAGCCTTTTGATTGCATGATAGCCAATCTTATACTACTTGACCATGGCGTCATGGTTTCAATGGTGTTTTGATATTCTGACTAACTGATATATTTTCTGAACTTCCTTAGGTGTCTGACGTATCCTGACATCCCTTCAGGTTGCCAGATGGTGACTGATCCGTATGATCCATGTTGTCAGATTCCAGATTGTGCACCTCAACCAGGACAGACACCAAATCCCAAAACCACAGGCGTTGTCGGAACCTTTACAGGCAACAATCTTCCAATCAATGTTCCTGGCTCTCCACCAGTTGGTAAGGAAAACATCTAATTAAATGTGTTGATGATTACTGGGAGAAAAATATAAACAGCAAGAGGATTTAGCTGGATTATTATTTTGACAACGGGAGCAAGTACCAAGATTATGATTCCTTCTATTTATTCCTTGGAGAAATTTCTGCATAGAGTTTGGGAGTCTAATCCAAGCAGACACCCAGAATAACTAGCATTAGTAACTGTTGCAGTGCAACACCAAAGAATGGACAATAGGAGATGATTATCTTGCCATAGGAAAACAGCATGCTGATGCAGTGCTTGAACCCAGTATGCTTGAGTTTTAGCGGACTGCCTTTATATATTTCATCATGTAGTAAAGAAGTAAGAGTAATGGTAGTCGCTATGTTGGTAGTAGCTGTGGTAACAGCAGAGAGATGTGGGTTAGCTGTATTAGAAGTCAAATTCTGTACTAGTTAAAGAAGCTCGGCTGAAGACTATTAATCTTAAATCTAGCAGCCTGATCACCGACTTATAACATAATTTGTATCAATGCAATTCAATTCAGTAATTGTCCATAAATTTAATTCATTGTCAACGGCATAATCATTATTTTTGTCTTTGAAATGCAGTGAATAGTTCATGTTTTCCTGACAATTCCTATTCACAGATACGTGTGTCTATCATGGTGTGAGTTACAAGGAAGGAGAAAAATGGGACGATGGATGCCAGTACCAGTGTGAATGTATTGATGGAGCACAGGGAAAATACATTTGCTTTGAGAGGTAGTCTTGACATCTGACTCGACAGTAAATGTCATGCTCAGTCATAGTCACATGACATGGAAAGACCAATGTTTTTTCATATCTTGTTAGTATGCTAGAAAGAAGCTCTTTTCATTAAGGCGCACCTCCATATACCTTCCAGGGGATCAAGAAGGATTTTTGAATATAGCAGCCTGCCTGGGTACTTCTGACTTCCATTGAGCATATTAAGTGGAAATGCTCTACATAAGAGCGCACTTTACTCAAGGAATGCTCTTTCTATTTATAATGTATAAGTGGAAATTCCTATTTGTACAAAAAGAAAGCACACAATTTTGATATTATAGATAAGAAGTAATGCTAAACTCTAATTTGATAACAGCCATATCGCTTTGAAAGACAAATAGAAGGAATCATAATCTTGGTACTTGCTCCCGTTGTTATTTATGAATGGCAATGAAAGTATAACATGGTAATGGGTGCAAATCCCTAGCTGCATTTGATATCTATAATAGAAATTATAACATAAAATACACAGAATGCTTAACACAAAATTAAAAATATTTGTGAAGCATTACAAAATATATAAAAAAAGATATTGAGAAATGTCACCTGATGAGTGTAGATCAGATCGACACGAAACTTCGAAGTTGTGACCTCAGTCATATTGATCTAAGTATCTTTTTTTAATATTTTTTTTAATATTTTATATATATATATATATATATATATATATATATATATATATATTATATTTTTTTTACAATAGAAATTATAACATAAAATAAACAGAGTGATTAACACAAAATAAAATATTTGTGAAGCATTATAAAATATAAAAAGATACTTAGATCGATATGGTTGAGGTCACTACTTCGGAAACTTAAATTAGAAAGAAGAGATTCCCATGAAATAAAATGGCATTGAAGGGATAATTAAATAGATACTGTAAATGTTGATTGACATTAAAAATGTTGGAATGGGAATTTTTTGTATTGTTTTAGATTGCCTCAAACAACATTAATTCCTCCTCATACAAGAGGATTTCATATTTTCTTTTACATTCCCTGGTCTCATGCCTATACTATCATTATCATCATCACCATGAAGATTGTTATTATTATTATTATTATTATTATTATTATTATTATTATTATTATTATTATTATTATTATTAATATCAATATTGTTGTTATTGTTATTAATATTTTTATTGTTGTTTTTATTATTATTATTATTAGCATTATTAGTATTATTAATATTGTTATTATTATTGTTGTTATTAATATTATTATTAGCTGACCCTCTGCAGCGTTGCTTGCAATGATTAAACAAACACATGAACAAATCTATAACAAAGCTTCAACGATCCTAAATAAAGTGAAAGTAGGTTTGGCTTGCATTGAGGTGAAGGATTTCTTTGCCTACATGTGTTCAAAATTATGGTAGAAACATTAAAATCAGATAATTCATAAACCTGAGGTTAATGAGGTTCTTACCATAGGAAGATATTGTTTCAAAATATTGGTCGCAGTCAGTTAATTTATTAGTGGCATCGTTCCAAAGCCTTATACAAATTATAATTAGTGCTTTTGCCTCATACGTCTATTAGTAGATACTGATTATTACTTATTATTATTAATATCTACTTAATTTATTTCCATTTTTAGGTGCATGCAGTATCCAAGCATTCCAGCTGATTGTGGCATGTTGCCAGATCCATCAGATTCTTGTTGTGAAATTCTTAATTGTGCTGTACCAACTCCAGCATCCAATTCAAAAACAACTGTTACCGGAACACCAAGCATGCAACCCAATCAGAGCCCAACCACTCGTATGCCAACGCCATCTGCTGGCTCCCAAGGACCTACCATGGTTCCTGGACTTAAAACTACAACAGATCCTCCAAAAGGTTGGGCAATCTGAAAAATAATGATAAGGACATTTAAATATTTATAAAGCTCACCCTTGTTACCAAAAATTAGGGTGTAGAGTTAAAGTGAAAACATTGTTTTTTTTCTTGCCATTTATATCAAATCACATTCTAGGTACTACTTACTTACTTTACTTTACTGAACCCCAACTGCTGGACGTCGTCCTTTTTCAGCAGCTAATGCCAGGTTATGAAATTTTGCTGGGTTTTTTAGTTGTGACGAGGAGATTGTAGATGGTTGGATTTGGTGATAACAGTTTTTGTCTTAATTTTTGGAGATGGATGCATTCAAATAGGTAATGGAGTACTGTTTCTCCAGTTCTTCGGCACAGTCTGCATAGCATCTGGTGGTTTTTTTTGGGATGTGGCTTAAGTTTGCATTATCCTGTGTAGAGTTGAAATATTTAGTTTTGCTCCTCTCTGCAGTTTTCTTTAAAATGGTGTATTGGTTTTGCCCTGTGTTTGAAGGGGATTCTTCCAGTTTTGCCCAGTGTCCACTCATTTAGCCATTGTTGTTTTCCAAAACTTCTGATTAATTCCCTAGAAGCGTGTAAGCTCACAGATGCTTCAGGTTGTGATAAAACACCTTCCAGCTTTTGCATGGTGTCATTCCAGATAGAATTAAGGTATCACTAACATCTCTCTTACTATAATCATTTCACACCTGTAAAATATTTCTTTGAGATAGGAATGGGAGAATGAAATCAGAGGATAAATTCAACTCCCAAAAAAATCTTCATGACTTGGCAAACATTTGTCTCAAAATCTGAATTTAAGTCTAAATTAACCCGTTCACTGCCATAGGCCCGTAAATTCATTCTGCGTATGCCATGGGCCCTTGAAATTCCCGGGCACAGTGCATACAGGAGATATGCTCCCCGACTCTGCTGTGTTACATCTCTTAGGCGGTGAAAGGGTTAAGTAAGAATATATTTTTGTGGTTGTCGTGAGAAGTTTAGGCTATTGTAGATGGTTAGATTTGGCAGTGGCAGCTCCCTTCCCCAGTTTAAAGATACATGACGTAAAAATACTGAACCTACCCACATTTGGAAATTCAAACTTGGGATCTATCTTTACATTTGTAAATAAATCTAAGACATGTTCATGTCTTTCCATGGAATTATTAATGAACAGCAAAGAAATATATTGTGCCAAGTGCTGGACAGTGATAAACTTTATAATCATTGACAAAAGCAGTAATATATTAGGAACCTAAGTGTGTACAAAGAAAGAAGGACTTTTCATATCTTTTTTTCTTCTTTTTTTTTCTAAATACCTTTGTTGGATTTTTCATTGATAAAAATAGCAAAAATAAAAAAAAGTAATAAATCATAATACAAACAATAATATCAATAACAAAGTTAAAGGCAATGATAGTATTGATGACAACGATGATGAAGACAGTGATGATGATAATGGATGAAAATAATGGGTTTCCCACAGTCATAAGGGTCATGAAAGTAATATAGTTTGTAGTGATATTGATAATGGCAATAATTATGATGTGGTAAACATGCCAATAAGTTTTGAAAAAGCAAATTACAGTAACAATAAAATATGATAACATGAACAACTAGCTGATTAACAGTAACAAATGTAATTTAGCATGATCTGTTGTTTGACCATTGTTTCTCACATCAGTCTATCAGACCTACAGACATGAATCACATAATTATCAAACATTTTAACTGACAATAATTTGTATGTCTATTCAACAGATTTGTGTGGCCAAGTTTACAAACAGGGTCAGGTGTGGTACGATGGATGCAAGACCAAGTGTACCTGTGATAACACTACCACCCATTTCTACAGTTGTCGAGAAAGGTAAAGTCAACAATGCTATTTCATGATTAGATCAGTACATTTGCTTTCTGTGACATGATGGTTTTTGAAATAGGTCAATTCAGATATGCAAGAAAATTTTGCTGCATGTCATGACAATTATGACCACCAGAAATCCAGCCATAATCAACTGGGTTTAATAACCAAACTAACAAAATTTCACTACATTGAGATATTCATGGTTATCCTATACATTGGTTTTACTGATTATTTTGATGTTTATTACATCAACAATTTCAATGTTATTTCAGTTCATTGAATTTACTTATTTCTGCTAATTATTTTCTCACATTGAGATTTCATGGATATTTTGCAAAATTTATTCTAATGATTATTTTGATTGATTTACTTCATTGAGAAGTTCTTGATAATTTTGATACACCGAATTACTGATTATTTCATTGCATTGATATTTAAATGATATATCAATGTAAGAGAGGTCAATACAAATAATACTGAGAATATGAAATCTTGCATCAAAAGTTGAGAGATCTTGTCATATTTATTCAAATTTGAAGAAATCTTTGAAATGTAAAAGTGTTATATTTTGTGAAAGACATGAAATATAGTGAAAATATAGAATTCTTTATTTTGTAATTGATGTTTCTCTATGAACATCAAATGTTTTAAAGTTTGAGTAAATATCTCCTTCCTATTTCAATTTGTCACTAGATGTCCTCACTACGACTCAGTGCCTGCATCATGTATCTTGATGCCTGATCCCCAAGATCCATCTTGTTGTTCCATACCTAGCTGTCCCATCACTCCTCCATCAGGTGCCATCCCAAGCCCAGGTCCTGTGGCAACAAATGTTTCACCTGGAACAATTACTGGCATTGGCAAGGTGGGGCTCATTGTTTCTCTTTTAGTATCATTTTAAATTTATGAGAACAAATTAACTACATTTTTAAATAAGTAATGAGTTCTCACTAATTTAATTAATTCTTTGAGTCCTCGAGGGATTTTCACTTTTTGGTCTCTTTTTCTGTTTGTCTTTCACCATCTATAATTATTTCAAAGTTTAAATAATTGTTCTATACACAATCCCTCCTTGTTACCTACTAATTTATATTTTTAAAAGAGCTATTGTGTAATTTTTGTACTTGACTGATAAGGTCTTGAGCCAGTAATATCAACTTAGTTTTTTTTTTTAAAAAGGCACAGTTGCGCTAATTGGTAGAATCAGCTTGGGGAACTCACAGAATTAAGACAATGCAGTGATGTCCACTTAAGATAAACTCACTTTAGATAAAATCTTGTTTATAATAAACCTTTCATCCGGTCCCATTATAATCCTTATATAATCCCACTAATCAATGTCTGGTTTATATAAACACAAATCGGTCTTGATCCGCTGAAAATAAATTTTTCTCTGCCATAATGGCACTCTTTCCTTACCCCCACGCGCCAACCTCAACTCCCATCAGATGCATGCAGTGAAATACATGGTTTCGAATAGCACTGTGTGTGTTCTTATTTCGAATTGAATGGTTGTTTCCCTTGAAAATGTATAAGATAATCCTTGTTTAAGATAAACTTAAGTCCCAAGGAGATTATCTTAAGTAGACTCTTCTGTAAAGTTGTTTTGATTTGATTTTTGGACTAATTACTGAGGTTAGCAATGTAGAGATACTGCTCTTAAGGATTATATTATTTGTAAAGAAATGAACATAAAATTCAATCAATTATATTATACTTAATTAACAAGTTCCAATAGAATAGAATCAAAGACCCACTATTTAAAATTTGTATCACCCGATACATTCACCAGGGTTGTCATTGTAGGACACTGTCTTCAAAAGTTTAGTTCAGAGAGGAAAGGATAGTATGTAAAGAGACTTTTTCAGACCATGTGCTAGCAGGTGTCATATACCAAAATTGAAAGAAAGATTATCAAGTTTTTCATCGTATTAATTCTCATTTAAATATTGTCATCATAGGTTCCTGACCCAGTTATTCCACCCACCCCATCGTCCTTCAATGGAACCACAGCCATCCCTCCAACTGCACAACCTGGTATGTCAATATATGTTTGCAAAGCTAATGGCTGTTGTCTACTTTATTTTGGACTTAAGTATTGGGCTATAGAATACTGAAAGGAAATGATGTTGAACGTTGAATCAATATTGAAGTTTTGATGAAATGAATACTACAACATAAATGATAATGATGATAATAATAATAAGAAGAAGAAGAAGAAGAATGATAACGATAATATTAATTTTGTAGATACAAATAATAGACCTACAACAGGGAAGTTTTTTTATTTCAGTAATTGCATATCATTCAAATGTCATCTCTCTTTTTTTTTTTCTCTTTCTTCCTTACAACTTACATGTACATATTATGTATAGATCTACTTATCAATGCTTTGAAATAAAAAGTTGATATTTGATATTGAATCAAATATTCAAACCTTTGAAACATCAAGAACAGAAGTGACATACTCAATGATTATGGGTGCATAGAAGTTTTTCCAATCGAGAAAGCATTCATTATACCAGGCTTTTCAAGATATCTACTTTGTAAACAATTTCATTTATCATAGGGTTTTTTCTCTGTAGATTTATTCTACCATTTGCACACAAAGCGCAGTATGTTAGTTGAGTATAAAGAGAAATATACTGCGTTTTGGATGCAAACGGCAGTAGCCTATTGCATTGTTGCACAGCTTTAGAATTTTTGCTTTCTGTTCCATTCCTCTATCATTTTGATGTACAACCAATATTATTTGAGGTCCCACATTTATTGTTGGATGAATAGGTTTGAGGCAAAGGGATTTTTGAATAATATTTTTTAAGTAATATCATAGAATATTAAGAAGAATGCTAACAGTTCCATGGACAGCGAAAGAAACTAATGAACAATACATGGGCCACCAGTCCTGTGATTTGCCTATCAGTGCTACATGGTTTTCATTAGATCTAGTTTTAGATCTAAGTTGTCCTTTATCTAAGTAGGTGTTAAAATTAAGATCTCGTTCTAGGGTTACTGATACTACATAAGCAATACATTTAATGATTTAAAAATGGGGATTGGTTCTGTGGAAAAGTTGCAGGAAGTCTGGAGAAGGTGGGGGTGTGTGTGTGAGGGGGGGGGGGGGGGAGCAAAGGTAAGGTTAGAAACACAATATGGGATCAGGGAAAGGTTAGCAAGCAAAAGATTTTATTTGCAGGTTAAAATCTGACAGTTGGTGGCCTGCCTATTTCCAGACCATAGAATTTTCAATATACAGGCCACCGGTGGCCTGCCTAAGGTCGCCCTAACAATAATATGTGACTTATGCTGTAGGTAACTTCAATTTCATTAATGGGCATATCTATTTTTTTTTTTAAAGTACTGTAGCCGAAATTTTGATGGAGTTTTAGTTTGCATTTAAACAGATTTAGATTTTTTGTCTCTCTTATTTTACCAGGCAAGTCATTCCAAACAACAGGGTCAACATGAGAACGGATGTTCGCCACACCTTTTGAAATATGGAGAGATCATAACAACCAGGGTTGTCTTATCATCATCTGATAATAAACTATTGTTCTTTTCATTGCCTTCTCTCTTTATCAAATCAGGCTGTGTCTACAAGGGAGTTATATACAAACAAAATGAGCAATGGTCAGATGGCTGTGACTGGGACTGTGTTTGTGTTAGCGCAACTATTGGAGAATACAAATGTACTGAAAAGTAAGTATTTTAGCTTTAGAACTTGTACTTGTTTTAATATGTTCTTATATATAATACTTGTAATGATGTGTCACTATGACATCATGTTTTGAAAACACAATTTTTTTGCTTGCTTAATCTATGCTGATTGTGAAATTGGCTGATTTTTATTATTTTTTAAAATAAGAGCGAGAAAAATGGGATACAATATTTATTATCAAATGTCCACAGATGTGTGAAGAATGATGCCTCAAATCTTCCACCTGAATGTGTTTTGGTCAAAGCTGCAGGCAATCCTTGCTGTGACGTACCATTCTGTGACTTCCTGAACCCGACTCCATTCCCCAATGGCATTCCGACAATGGTACCAAACCAGACACCCATTCCTCTACCCAACAATGGTTCCACACCTGGCCTGCAAAGTAAACCTTAATTATATCATAAAAAGCATTAATTTATTTCTGGATAGGGACTGCCTATTCTATTCAATATTTAAGTTAATTTTTTATATACTATGGATAGAACTTTTACTTACTTTACCTTTCTTATCCCTGACTGCCGAGTCCTTTTTCAGCTGCCAATGTCAGGGGTTAAATTGGATGGTGTCCTTTAGTTGATGAGGTAATGAATTTATTCTATTAAAAAACAGATTTTTATTTTTTGAAAAAATGGTTCATAATTTATATGCAATGCATCTTCCCAGACTTGTGCGTCTACAACGGAGCTTTCTATAAGGAAGGAGACTCGTGGACAGATGGTTGTGACTTTCTTTGTACTTGTGACGATGCCAAGAAAGGTTTCTATACTTGTAATGACAGGTATGGTTGGGTAGTGGTTTAGTAGGCTCAAAACCAACTGGGTGTGGATTATAAGGTTCAACTCAAGCATGCATTCAGATTGGCATTCATCTCTTAGTAAAATACATGTTATGTTTATTAACACAAATAAAACATTTATCTCAACCATGTGAGGAAAAACAAAGTCTCTTACCTAAGGACACACCACCAATGGAATGAACTTCCGGAGGAAATATAGTTAGCAAAGAGCTGTGAATAGTTTTAGTACATGTTGGGAGCATATAGCACAGTGCAGAAATTATCTCCAACATAATGACGTTTGCTTCCACACTTATGAAAAAGAAAAATGACCTGTGGTTATTGAGAAAATCGATTCCAGCGAGATTCAATCCCACCATGTCACCCAGCCAACACAATGTTGGTGAGTGGAGCTGTTTGAGGTTCTCATATGTGAACTGTGTTAACCACTAGACCACCAACGTCCACATGACATTGTTCAGTAGCTTTCAGCAAGATTTCCTCAATCAGACTGCACTTGAGTTCAAGTGACTTGCTTATAGGAAGTCCCGAATTGTAAGGCTTGGCACTATCAAATTTTAGCAACTCAAAGCCATGCTGCCATATAGAAAAGTTTGGGAACCTCTGCTCAAATTCACACCTCTATATGCTCTCCAAGGAGTTGATAAAGATTCTGCAAAGAAAAGGCCTGCCAAGGAATCCATTTACGCATAATGTGGCATATATTTTTGGGCTACAATAATAAAAAGTAATGATGTTTTCCATCAAAAATACCATTTTGCTCATCCTTGTTTTTCATCCATACCTTGTCAGGTGTCCCACCTATGCCAACCTACCTTCCACCTGTACAAAGATAACTGATCCTAACGACTCATGTTGCTTGATTCCAGATTGTACGGTAGGTTATTACACGATGCCAGAAGTTGATTATTGCTTTGTCTATAGATTTGTTCATGTCACACACATCACCTGATGCTGGAGTAGAGTGGTTTATGTGGTTGGCTTGTAACCAAAAGAATAGGGGTTTGATTCCTTTGGATCCTTGAGATTATCTTTATTTTCCCCTATGCATTCAGGTGTAAAAAGAAAAAAACAGTACTTTTTGCAAAAGATCTTGCTCTTGAGCTAACAAGGAGGTGTTGGATAAACAGTGAGACCTATTCTGCTGTGTCTCTTCAGGGAAATGACAAGGCATTTGTCTGATGACTGGGGGAAGCAGAAAGATAATTGATTTCAAGTCTGAGTCTGTAATTGTTGCAGAGGAACGAATGGTTTGCAAGATAATCCGTTCAGCTCTGCCCCTGTCAGTCAGTCAGGTGCTCAAAAACTACCGTTTTTATACTAGTACTAACTTTAAAAATTCTATTTTGGAAACATTATAAATGAGGGTCATTCTAACATTAGAGTAACGTTTTGATAGGTCAAGTAGGTTACAAACAATTAGAGAGCAATACTATGGCAGTTTAAGCTGTGCAATGTGGTTCATACAAAAAACCGGGTGTAGATGGTTCTAGGTCTGAACGCTATGTATATTCGGTCTTAGGCCTGAATGAGTTAAGGGTTTGGCTGCAAATGCTACAAATTCATTTTTACCATGAGAAAAAAAACTATTGTTGGGTCTCAATATGCTTTTATTAAATCATAAATAGTACATTGGAATTAAATAAATGGAAGGATTTATTGTGTTTTATCGCCAAATGATTTCATCTATTAAGTCTTTGTGGAATATGAATGATGATAGCTTGCTTGAAATTTTGAAAACAGCATTTATCGCTTTGCAGCCATGTGTATTTGACCGCAAGTGTATGTGTATGTATTTGCATATATATGCGACGGAATGAACATTTTATTGAAAACATTTTAAATGACTCTGCATTGCAACATAAAATTTTGTCAAAAGATCTTAATAAAAGTATTACTTTGTTTCATGTTAAACATAAATTATATTAATTAATTAGTCATTTGTGCTTCTCCTTCTTTCAAACATTAAACTTACTGTCTAATTATAAGTTTTATTTCATAGTATTCATCATCCATTCTCTGCCAATCTCACAAAAAGACACATAAAAAAATGCTATTTGCTTCATTTTTGTTACCTAATAAGAGAGATTTTGTCTTAACAATATTCATCCAATTGATTCTTTTTCACATTCAGTTTATGAAGATATCTCAGCTATTGTAGGAGTTAAGATCTATAGACCCTATAAAGGTTTTATTCACGTCCAAGGCCATTATTAGGTCTTTGAAAAATGATCTATGTGATGGATACTCTTGTTGTCCTCGTTGTTTTAAAATATCGTGTTACTACTCCCCGGCAGGTCTTAACCAGCCCTCAACCTGGTCCAGTAAACGTAAGCACTTTGTCACCCCCCACCTATGTTATCCAACCCAAGCCACCGGCATCCTTCTTTGGTCAGGGAGGAACACCATCTGTACAACCATCAGGGGGAAGCAACCCTGTCAGTCAAGGCTACACCAGTGAGTGGGGACAGTTATAGCAAATAATAGTAATAGTAATAATAATGATGATTAGAACAACAACGATGATGATGTTGGTGATAATAATAATAAAGGACGTTTAGCATTCACTCTCCTCTTATAGATTGAGGACCGTGTGAGCATTTTAAAAAAAATTGTTTACTATTCAGTCTTACTTAGGCCTTCATCATTCTAAGTTAACTTCTTCCACAATCGGCATATTGAAACAATAAAAGAATACATGTAATGATTTGAAAATATTCATACATGTTAGCTAATTAATGATATAATAAATCAATGAAACATAATACATATGTAATGTTCATTTCCAAATTATTCACAGGTGATATCAAACAAAAGTGTAATCCCAAATTGTTCATAGGTGATATCAAAATAAAAAATGTGATTCCAAATTGCTCGCAGAGAAAATCAAAATAAAATATAATTCTAAATTGTTCACTGATAATAAAGTAGTAAACGGCTACAGCAGGACTTTTGGGCCCAGAAGAAAAATCTCGCTGTAAGCGAGTTCCCGCTATAGGCATGCAAAGGGAATTACCGGAAATAATTCTAAAACCACATGATTTTTTTACTTTGGTTCATTGTTTCTTAATTTGTTCTGTTCTTTTGGGGTTTTGTTTGTTTTGTTGTTGGTTGTGTGTGTGTGTGCTTTTTGTAAGGTTTTTTTTTTCTTAAAAGATTTTTGAAATTGGAATTTTATAATTTTAAGTAAGGAACGACTGTAAAATGTGCCCCTTACTCCCCCACATCGTCTCATGGGTATGGGGGAATCACATCTGGTGGTTGTCTTTCTGAATGGGCTTGAAGAAAGCCTTGACACGTAGGCCTATCGTACCGGCACTGTAGAATTGAGGAAGTGGAGGCGTGCGCATCAATGATCGCAAGGAATCGGGAACTGGAATCACACACTACTCGCCTACGCTCCTCTTTTCACTTTTTTGGGGAGCTAGACTAGGCCTATGACTCATCATATTTGTAGTGGCTTGCGTAGCCAATAACACGTTACTCCGCACCATCTCTCTCTGCTGTCTGCTTCACCTCACTCATCAATAGACTGGCCAATCACAAAACCACACCGAAGTACCGTAAACTAGGCCTAAAGCTTGCTCGATCCCTCCCGCTGTATCGGAGTTAGGGCTTTTCCTTGCTCCACTGTATCCGAGCACAGATAATAGAGTTTACATAGTAAAAAAAAAGGGGGACTCTGGTAAAGTCCCGCTGTAGCGATGTTCCCGCTGTAGTGGGTGCTGCTATATCCGTGTACTACTGTATCAAAATAATGTATAATTCCAAATTGTTTACAGATGATATTAAAATAAACAATATAGTTCCTAATTGTTCACAGAATGAATTAACATAAAGTAAAATTTGCCGATGATTTTAAAGTAAAAAGTATAATTCCAAATTGTTCACAGAAGATAAAAAGCCACTCGTTTTAAATTGTTTACAGATGCCTGCCTGTATAAAGGACAATTCTACTCACAAGATGAAACATTTGAAGATGGCTGTGATTATAAGTGTACATGCATTGACGCTTCCAAAGGACGTTATCAATGTTTAGAGAGGTAAGCCTTTTTCTCATCTGCTCTCCCAATATAAGTTGCACTTCAGAATACTTAAGAATGATACCTAAGGGGCTAACGAAAATTGATATGTTCTTGAATTATAGTAAAGTAGAACACTGATATAAAGATTTTATTTTAAAATAAAACGGCAGAACAAATCCACGTGAGAGAGATGGAGAGGAGTCTTTGCCTGGCTACGAAAAAAACTGTACTTTATGAGCTAGGAAACGATCGATAATCTATTTTTAGATCTTCACGGCTAACCATAATAATTGCTCTTCACTCACGCCAGCGAGGTTACTACTGACTTAGTAGGCTAGCCTACTTGTTCCTTGCCATCTGGTGAGAACTGCTGGAATTTCTTGTGTCTGAACTGGTTTTACTTCAAGGCCACGGAAGTATTTAACAGTCAGCAAGACAGGCTAATCCAAACCTGAATGTCTTTAGAACACCTGACTAAATGCACAACCAAGTTATCAAATATCAAATTTGTATTTGGAAAAGGGATATTTCTTGAATAGTGGTATTATCCATCCTAACCTAGCTGGTGATGTGATTGAGTTGCATATATTTGTGTGGTCAACGCATTCAAAAGATAGATTGAGAGTTTAATTATCACTAAATCCCTTTGCTGCATTGCCTGAGTCTCGCTCAGGGTAATGAATATTGCCATACAACGTATATCAGCCCCAAATGAGACTCCAGGTAATCTCTTTTCCCTAAACTTCTTCTCTGCAGGAAGGGAGATAAGAATTCAAATAAACACTAAATCTTTGGGAAAGTCTCACTACAAGTGTTTCCTTATTTGCATGTATAAGTGTGCTAGGTAAAAATAGAAAAAGATATGGTCTGTACGTTTAGCTAGCATCAAGGCTTGGATAGAACTGATGCTGTACTTTACACTCTTAAGTCTTTGTTGAGTTGTAAAGGTATGTGAGTGAAAGAACCTGACATGTCATTTTGATGAATTGTAGTAAATGTTTTGCATTTCTCGCTGAGAGGCAGAATGTTCTTTGTTTTTATCTTCAAATGTGATTCTCTTTCTTCTTTCAGATGCCCTTCATACCTCAGTGTTCCATCTGAATGTACCATGGAAACTGATCCACATGATGCTTGCTGTCAGATTCCTGTGTAAGTTTGAGCAAGCATAGATAACAATATTTGTATTTGGATGGAAGAGTCCAGTGACTCTTTTTTGTCATAAAATGAAAACTTATACATGGCTGTTTGGGAAAGTAAGCCTTATGTCCTTATATTTGCATGCTAGTAAAAGTTTTAGCAGAAAGTTTTGGTGTAACAAAGGACAATAAAAAGGAGAGAAACTTTTTAAAAAATTGTGTTCTTTATAACAGCATTTGGTGAAATCTCTCTTGGCAGAAAGCCCAAGCTTTAAGATATTATACGATTAGAGTATTCCCCGTCTCATTTGCTTTGCTAAGAAAGAACAGTTAACTCACCCTTTAGTATGGATATAAGGAAAGAGGAATGTCAAAAAAATGCAACAACAAAAAAGAAGAAAATAATAAAAACAACAGTTGTAACTTTTGGGAGGGAATTTGAATGTTCCATAGACATAGAACTAATAAAATATCCTTGTCTAAGCAGAAACTCAAAACTGTTGATATTAAACAAATTAAGAAAAAGACAAGCTATGAAACATCTAGCCATCACCAGGAGAAAATTGAGTTAGTTAGAGAGGGAAATTCTGAATGGACTTTCAATCAGTATAGATGGAAACATAAACTGTCAACTATCTGATGGCAATCTTTGATCAAGAATGGTTGAATAATGTGGTGGTCAACTCTATCTCTAGATAGGACCTTCCTACCTTAGATTAGGGGGAAAATGTCATTTTTGTGTACTTCTTTGAAGAGATTGAAAACGTCTCTTTTAGACTTACTTCTTGTATCTTTATTTTCTGTATGCCTTGCTACTGATTTTTTATTTCATCTGTTTCTTAATCTGCATATTATCATGTTAGATGTACTCCAGAAACTCCAACAACACCATCAACAACAACGGCACCAACAACTATCACGACAACCCCAATGGCTGTACCAGGGACCAGAACAACAGCCCCCACCATAGTTCCCCCATCGGCAAAACCAGCAGGTAATAGCATTCCATTTCTACTTAATCTCATGTCCTCTGTGATAATATTAATAATAATGAGAACATTTATACAGCGCTTATACTATACAAAATAGCTCTAAGCTCTTTGACAAGGAATAAAATTAATAATAATATAGAATTAAAAAACATGCTGTATAGAGTTTACATGGGTAAATTATTGCATCTAAATAATGTAAGAAATGAGCATGTATTTAAAATTAAGTACGGTTGAAAAATATGTTATATAGGATTTGTGGGTAAAATTGTACATCTAAATATAAGAAAAGAACGTAAAAAGTAAGAGCTAATCCTAGAATATAATAGTATATTGTAGAGGACAACAAAATTATTGTAAAATATCCATCAACTCATAGAGCAGACAATTTTTAACTGCAACTATATCTTTCTATCCAAATATGGTGACCTCCTTTATTCATCTCAGTTAAAATTCATTCATATGTTTTCAGTCAGAAATAATAATTTATAGGTAGTTTAAAATAAATTAATAGATTTGATAATCTAACAACAGCAATTAAAAATTTGAAATAAACTTATGAAGTATTGGTTTGAATTTGATATTTCTAATTGTCTTCAGTAAAATCATAAGTGCTCAATATAATAACTCAAAATAGACATGCAATATTATGTAGGATTCAATATAATGTGTTCATGATATGTTGTAACTGCAGTTAAAGATTCAAAATATTTTTACTGCTGTTAAAACAAATGAATGACATGTGTGATTCAATTTAATCTTACCATTCCTTAAGAGCAATGAGAACTTCTAACTCTTTGTCGTCAAAGTGGATAGATCAATAGAGTTTATCTGTAAGTCAATATTTGTAAATAAAATGACACAGATTCCAATGACATGTAGCCTACATTATGTTTAATAGAATTTCAATGTTGATTGGGGAGTGGATAGCTCAGCAGGTTGTGGCACCGGCCTATGAAAGCCAAAATGATTGCGGGTTCTAGCTCGACACGAGTTTGAATCTTGAATGGTGCAGGCTTTTATGTTGAAATCCAATTTTTCAATATTTTTCTCTTCCCTATCAGGAGGAAGGCAGGATATCTATACATATTATAAAAGAGAGTGTGAATGTGTCTGTCTGTCTGTGTCACACCTACGGGCTAGACCAGAGAAGTGTCGGTCATGAAACTTTCACTGAAGATACAAATCATCCCGATTGTTTGCAAGACGGAGCGTTTTTTTTCAATAAAGTCATTTGTTGACTAATGAAGAATGATTTCATTTCCATAACTCCGCTGAAGGAAGAGCCATTTCCAAAAAGTTTAAACCTACGCTGTTCCTTTTAACACCGTCCAGCTTACGTGTTCATCGGTGACCTTATATTTTCGCACGATATCCTCGAGAATGCGCACCGCGCATAATAATCATTAAGCCTTCGTCTCACTAATTTTTACAAGCGATATCATCTATTTTGTTGAGTATCAACCGATTGCTGATCGCGGAGCCCAAAATAAGGCAGGCGGGAGAGAAAGAGAGAGAGAGAGAGAGAGAGAGAGAGAGAGAGAGAGAGAGAGAGAGAGAGAGAGAGAGAGAGAGA
>JASKDV010188162.1:0-11833 GCA_032466395.1 Aegires albopunctatus
AATAATAGCACTACAAGTTCAGGATGGGGGAGCTCTAGATAGACTTAATTAATTTTGATCTCTTTTTAGAGATTCGATGATTGATTGGGTTTGAAAATTGCTTTCTTCTTCTTGGGCGAGGCGAATCGGTGCTGTCGTAGAGGTGGCAGGTTCGTTCCCCTATGCATCTCTAGATTTTTTTCGTTTCTTTCCTTCTTTGGATTCTTGTCTCTGTCTCTAAGGGGTTATTTCATATTCTTTATGTATTAAATATTGTTTAGTTTCATTAATTAACACTTTCAAGACATGTTCGAAGCATTTATCTTACTACTACTATGAGTTGATTATTACTTAGTTTCATTTAATGTTTTCAAACCATTCTAAGTAGTTTCAAAGCAGTTCCTTTATTTTGAAATGAAGTTTTATGTTTAAGAATAATTTAAACTTAATATTTATACTTTTTCTTAAGATGAATGCTAGCAATAAAAATAATAATGCACCAACAGCATGAGTCATTTACAATTTATTGGTTAATGCGTAAAGGAAATGGTGCACTTTGAAACTCCTCTTTCTCTCTCTTTTGACTTTATTTGTTCATTTGGAAATGGGTTTTCATTTGATTGATAAATATAATTTGAGTAGCACTTACGTCCTTTGTTGAATTTTGCTATATGATATTAGGTTCATCTTTCCTTCATGCTTTAGAGATTCCTTCTCTGGTCGTATGGCGCAGCAAAATGAAAGAGAGAAAAACAAAAAAATTTGATGAAAATTAAGCTTGATATGTTTAATGCATTTAGAAGATTGTTATCATCAAATGTGAAATTTTGATGAAATGAATAATAAGAGATAAGTAATAATTGATAAGAAAATAGTTGTTTTGCTCACTAGTTATGCTTTTTACTTTCAGCTGGATACTTCAGTCAATTTGACAGTACCAGAGATCATAGCTTTGAAACCCTTGTTTGAAGGAAGACCCTATAAAACAGATTCTATATCTATAAGGCACATGGTAAGTGAATAATCTAGGTCCTAATCTAATTTCTTGTGGTGGCAGCTGCATGGAGCTTGGCATTGACTTTAGAAAAGATTTGTAGGTCTTGGTGATTCTCAAAAAAAGGCAATAACTATTGGTCTCACAAATTGATTTATCTATGCTTCAGCAGTTGAGTTGCAGTTAAATACTTTAAGCGGTATTTGGTGATTGTAAGAAAGAGAACCCCAGACGCTTCTGCTACCTTATATCTATCATGTTGAAAGACACCAGCATTGGAAAATCGTTATGCCTTTCGATGCCAAACTCTAATTCTACGATCATTCAAAGACAGGCATCAGAAAAGACGGTGGCTCTCCATTCTGTCATTGATTGTCGAATGTTCTGCCTTGCCCAAGTCAAGGATGTCTGTTTTAAAGTCCATAATGCTCTCAATCGGATGCATACAGATGATGTTTGATGCTGTTTGGGTGGCTTTTTGGACACAATGTCTCAGAAGTTGGAGTACAATAACAGAGTTTTTGAGATCTGTTGTTAGCCATGGTTGACCAGATCTTACACTGCCTTTTGTTGTTCCTGTTGCCTGATGTCGATGTCATTGCTGGAGCCTTACAATGGTGCTCTGGTTGCAATTAAAGTACATGTACCTTGTAACATTATGGGTGTTTTCTCCTATGGTAATCATTCTCAGAGATTGCCGACTTCTTGGGCCGTCAATCACGGCATAAACAAATTGTTAAAAATTGACCACCATAAGCTCAAAACAAATGTTGGCAAATGATTTAGAAACTTCTTAAGAACACATAATGTGTCAAATTTCATACTTTGAGGTCAACAAACAATAAAAATTATAGACAAAGTTTATCTTTTCATCAAAAATGATGTGAACTGGGTAATAAATACATCTCGCTGAGGCATGACCTGCAGATCTAATGTTTTTCACTAAACACACTTTTTATATGAAAAGCTCTCATCAAATGCAAATGCACCTTAAAGTCATAATTCAGAAACCATTCTTTTGATGCATATTAATAATTACAGGTATATTAAAGATTATAAGCATATGTTGTTATGTTTGATTTTTCACGTCAGATTTTTAATCCTTAAAAGTGATTTCTTAGTCCATACAACTTTTATTATCGAAGGCTGTTTTAATTTTTTCCAGAGACACTTAGGTAAATCTCTCGGGTTTTCTTTAAGACGCAAGAAACTTGTAAAAGATGCTCTCCTCTTGCACTATACAGATCTTGCTATGCAGAAAGAGGGATTACAGAGGCTTTCAGATGATGAACTTGACAGGGTTTGTAGCAGATCTGGTTTAGTTTAAAAATTAAGTAAAGTGGAATCTCTCAATAAATCAGGAAACCTTAGCTCTCCCAAAAATCATAGAAGGAAATGCAGCATCATATTTACCCTAATTGGTAATAATAGCAGACATTTAGCTAGAAAATATGGTCAAAATGGCACTTTTTCTGAACGATGCATTATCGTGAGCATGACTTGAAAATTTATTTGGGGACCTGATAATGATGTTCAATAGGAAATGGATATATTTCATATGATCTTGGGAAGTAATGCTTATAAATATTGTTCTTTAAGTATCCCTGAAGGTCAAAATCTTAAAATATAAGAACAGGACTGTGGAGAGCCCTATTATTGAGTATGAATTGTCTAATCAGCCTGGCAGAGAAATGACCAGTGAACCTTTGTCTTACAAAGCTGCTGTTTATTGAACCAAGTCCTGAAACCATTGCATAACTTTATCAAAGTGAGCCAAATGTTTAAAGAAATTAGCTGTACCTTTAAAGGTTATGAACATTTACCTTGGAGGGTGCTTTGCTGGTTTTACTACCTCACTATGAGGCTTCAAACAAACCACGTGTTAATCCCCTTGATTTCAAAGTAAAGAGCGTTCTTATATAGCGCGTTCCCACTAAATGTGCTCAATGCACTTTACAGAGTTTCCTTGGCAGGCCAATTTAATCCAAATTAATTCTCAATAATCCTTCTTGATAAGTTGTTTGAGATAAAGCAACTTCTTTTGGATTGTTGTCACTAGCTCTCCGAACCATTTGAGTTGTGCTCAAAATTTTGTGTCTCTTGAGGATATTGCTGTTTTGTCTACCTTTTGTAAATCTTATTATCTGTGGTTCAGATTGCTTGTCAACTTGATTTTTTTAGGTGACTTTTCCCGTAGGCGACTAAATAGAAAGCCATCTTTATATCATCGAAATATCTTGTATTTTCATTTTTTACAATTATTTTCCACCAGTTTTGTTTTTTTAGGGGTCAGTATGTATCATCATTTGCAGCCCAGATGAAATAAATTAATTTCAATGATTTTTCGGTCAAAACAGCAAGGAGAAAAGTTATGATGGTTTTTTTTTTATTATGAAGACAGAACTTGTTAGATTTATTTCTTTTGGTGTCAATTGCAATACAGATTGTACCAAACTATATAGAGGAGCATGCTGGACTTCTTTTGATGCTTTATTCCTTTTCCAAAAGAAAGCGTTGGATTTTCTTGGTTCAATATTTCAGGTTCTGTTGATTATTGGCTTTTTTTCCTAGAGTGCAATCTTAAATTAGAAATCACAACAAAAGATTTTTACTCCTTCCTTTTAGAAATAGGAAATACCATAAAGAAAATAGAGATTTCATTATATTTGTATATACCCAACAATCGACATTCATTTCTTTCATTCTCTACCCAGGCTTGTGCATGGCGTGGTTTAAATCCTCAAGGCGTGTCATCTCAAGAAAAAATTGTGTATCTTACTGCTTGGATGAACATAAGTGCTGATCTTAGAGGTGATTTTGGACTGAACATTCCTTAATTTTAAAAAAAAAAAAAATTCTTAGATGTTCACTTTCATCTGTCATTTATAATATTTACCTTTATATTTGTCTTTTTATAATGAAAATTATTTCTTTTCCTCGAATTTTCCAATAACATAGTTTGCTTTTTTATCTAGTTATCATAAGAATTAGCAAACCGTATGCACCCCACACAATCTGTTTAATCTCATGCCTCTGTCCACTTTATGACTAAATAGGCTTAGCGCTTATACAACCAAATGAATGTCCCAAATATTGCATTTGAACGTAATCAGCTTCTTACTATGTGAGGACTAAGTCTTAACATAGAACTACATTTTGGTGTAATGAACTAATGCAACATGAAACTAATTTTTCTTGAAATACATCAGTATTAGATTTCTCTCATGATATCATTTTACCATTTATGCTGATCCTTCATTATTGATGGATTTTTTTTTACTTTAATTTTAATTTTTTCCAATCCAGAGACCAGTATTTCTCTCCTCCTTCACTTACCGGTGCTTCTTGGGTATTGTCGATCTTCCAACAGAAGCCTCATGGGAAGTCGAATCAGCAAAAAAAGACCTTATATAAGTCATTAATGTAAATAGATTAAACTTTATTCTTACTAGGTTTTAATGACCTTTTTATCTATGCTAATTAAGTACACCTTAGGAAAGTTATCAGCAAGGATGGGCTGGATTAAAGAAAATAAAATTACTAAATCTTAGGTTTAAATCTAACTATGCTATCTGTTTATAACCATATTCCCCGAAAGCCTTATGGGTATCAATCGCATTATTCTTATGTCATTACATTTGGTATCTTGTGACCGTGTCAAAAATGAATGCCGTTTTCTGTGCTATGGGGAAACTTTTAATATAGAATATATAAAAATGAAGCTTATGGGATCACCTAGTTATTTCTCAAGGTAGCCACTGCCTCTGTCCAAAGCAAGACTCCACCACTTAACAAGGGCGTATGCACTTGTATATATGTATATGTTTATTAATCAATCAACATAATACAAATTAAATTGAAAATAGCTGTGTTGTTTACATTCATCCCAACATTCATAATAAATTAGTTACACATTATGTCACACTCATAACATACTCAGTAGAACAGTACTAGATGTAATAAGAAATATTGTAGAGTTGATGTATAAAAAGTTATATAATTAAAATTAAACAAAATTATCATATATGGTCAGTTGCCAAAAGTTGGGACAGTTAAATTACCAACTCATCCAAAATTTCAACATAACTGAAATTATCTAATTTGACTTGGAAACTAAGCATAGACCTATATAGGACCAGATTTCATTGGTTGTGGAACAAGAATGGGTTTAGATGTGACAGAAATTAAAGTTTATTGTAATAAACATGTTTGACACCAAAAAGAGAAAGAAACACACTTATTAAGGCAATAAAAACACAAATACAATTACAAATACCCTCTCACAGATAAAACACCAACTCAAAACATATATTTGACAGACACAATGCTTGTACGATTTGATATCAACCCACATTTGGGGTCAAATGATGTACGTAACAAAATGGTTGAAGATCAAAAGTTTTATTTACATGAAATTATACCAGAGTAGCATGTCACATCATCTTGATGTTTGACACGAATAAACATACATTGAATATGACTAAAAAAAAACCCTACTTACCTTAGAAAATTTGTACTGAAATCTTTGTCTCGCAGTTGGTGCTTCCTCCAACAAAGAAGCCAGGACAAAAAGGCGTATTGATGAGAAACGAGACTCCTTTGTTATGTGTGCGTCAGATTTGACCCGGAAGTTATGAAATTACTTCAATTGATGTTTAGTATAGAACCACAACATTGTAGTGAAACGGATTGCTATAGTCCGCGAAGCAAGAAATTAATTCATCTATTTGAATTGCAAGAATAAACCAAATAATAAAAACACAATTTGAGAGAGGCTGACTTTGTTGATTGATTTCTTGACACGAAGAATGACGTACGTAACAGTCATATTTATATAGGTCTAGCACAAAATGTACACTTTCCTAAATCGTTATTTTTCGTTGTAGAGGAAGTTGGATCATCCACAAAGACGAAAATATAAAGGAAAACCCGAAATGGTGGTAATCACTATTAAATTAACAAATTGAAAATGCCCTCCCGGACTTGTCCAGATGTACGGCCTCCTTTTTTACCTCATTTTCGAGATAGACTTCTAATTCCTGACAGAATCACTCAAAATTAGTGTTCCATGTTGTTCTCCTAATTACATCAGTTTATTATGATGAATTATAAGTTTCGAACAAGTATATTTGTTTGATATGTGACACAGAATGATGAAAATTACGTGGGCATGTGTGGATGGCCTAGTTTTTGGCAACTGACATATATATGTATATGTTTCTGTATATATAGAAATAATAAAAGCTAAATCTCTAACTTAAACGCTTATTATATAAAACTGCAGGTAAATGTATTCAAATAAAAATTATCCTTTAGATCTTCCTGCTTCGCAAAACTCTACTAACTGTTCTTTGAGCCACGTCTGGTCAGCTGTTGTTTCTTTTTTGTCATCTTGATAGGGCGCTGTACTACGGCGACCAACAATGACTTGTGAAATTTATTGTATTTATTTATTTTCATTATTATGTATAATTATTGTTGTATTATTTAATGATTGTATACGACTGATTTCATAACATGTAATAATAATAATGAACTTTTATACAGCGCCTCTTCTCATCAGAGCTCACAGCGCTTCACAAAGTACATGTTATAGCATAAAAATACATTAGTCTTCACATTCAAACACATAGAGGTAGAACAATGCCAATACGCACGCACACAACAAACGGGCTCTAACAGGTGTGGAGACAGATTTACGGAAGAAATTCCTGGAAGAGGTGAGTTTTAAGAACAGATCGAAAAGCAGAATCAGTATCGACTGCCCTGATAGAGAATGGGAGAGAGTTCCATATAGCAGGGGCAGAGTAAGAAAAAGATCGTTCTCCATAAGTATGTATGCCATTGTAAAACAAATTTCTACATGTGGATGAAAATAAAGGAATTTTATTTATTTATTATTTATTAATTTTTGACTCATCCTCGTATTTGTAATATTGTATCATAGCAAAATTAAATGTGTGTTAAGAAATTGATTTGTCATTATTTGATCTTTAATTTCTTTTGTGGATATACACCTTAAGAAATAAAGTTTTCTAATGATGAATTGGACAGCTAGTATTCAGGGCCTGAAAAATATTGTTAATGTTACATCTTGTTATGACTCAGTGCAAATCGTGCTAAAGAGATATTGCTGAATCTAATTGACTTTTTCCAGCATTCAGACTATCAACGTTATTAAGGAAAACTAGTAAGCTTTTTAGCTTACTCTTATATTAATTTATTTTGACAAGCAAAGAATTTCAATATTGTCAACATTGTCCAGTTCAGATAGAAGATAGGGCAGTAATCAACAATTTAATAATTTTAAAGGATTGAGGTATCTGATCTTTCTAACTTGTCTAGTTTTAATGTTTTAATCTAGGTCGATAAATATTAGATCTGGTTAAAGATTGTTTTAAGAAGGCCTTCAGAATATTCTTGAATGTGGAAGCTAACCATAATTTCGATCTTTTTAACATTTTTGAGCTGCTTTCAAGACCTGGGGGAAAAAAAAATGATCCTGTTTTCCATGCATGAATGAAAGAACATCCTTTTTTGAAGGGCTTTTTTGAATTGTCATAGGGAAAAGATTTCTTTTGTATAAGAATACATTATTCTGGTTTATCCCTACAATGTCTCTTTACTTTATCATAAGATTGGTATTTTCATCTTCTCTCTAAGAATAACTGGCTCGGTACAATCCCTCTTACCCATTTTTTTTAATGCCTTGAGAATCTTGTATAGGCCTTGCTCAAGTTTTGAAAAACCCTGAAGTACATCAGTATTATGGGTCTTGGGAGATTTCTTAGTTCCCTGCAAAATGTATCGTAGGTTCATTTTTGATACCTTTCCCTAATGCTATCTATTGAAAAGTATGATGTGACATAAAAAGTCTTCAGTTAGCCTTTTCCAATTCCAAGCTGCTCTCTTGCCTTCCAACTATTGTCCTCTACAACTTTTCGGATTCTCCTTGCCATTTTGATTAGGAAATCAGTAAGATGCTTGATTCCATCTAGAATTGGCATATTAATATCATTTGCTTGGTTTTTCTCCTTTTGAAGGTAAAAATCTTGTGTTTAATGTTATCACACACAGCTTCTTGTATGTAGATATGCTTTAAAAAAACAAAGGACAAATTGAATATTAATAAAAATCATTATTCAAGTTAAAGACTGATTTGAAAAAGATTTCAGTTTTACTTCAGAGGCTATTGTTCTGGCCCCGCGGAAAATTGCATTTGAAAATTCCAAAAATTGCAAAGCATAAGGGCTGAAATTGCGCCCAGAAATAGCAAAAATTGCAAATATTCTTGCTTGGGTGGCACTAATATCACAAAAAATACACACAATTTCAAATGAATCGCTAGTTTTGGTAGAAATTGCATCATGCCCAAAATTGCAAAAAGGTCGCAATTTTCCGCGGGGCCAGACTGTTTAAAAGTAAATAAACTCCAGATAGAAAGAAATTTATGTTTTTGTGATGTTGTTTTTTGGAATTTGATTTCACAAAGTATGTTTATTGAGCAAATTTTTCCCTTGCTATATCTTAAAAAGATGTCGTCAATGAAACTGACATCATTATTAAATCTTAAAGCATTTTTAATTAATTTATCTAATTTAATTTTGTCTTCTTTGACTTTGAGGCAATTTACTCCTCAGCAGGTGATGTAAAAAGATAACATTCTTTCTCTAATCTTTAAAAAAAAAAAAGGTAATTAATGATTTATTAATTTTGAACTTACCATAACTAATTTTGATGATAGCTTTGCATTATCCAAGTTCAAATTATGATTTCAATCCAAGTTGCTAGTTTTCCTATAATACTGCCAGGTCAAGTCCATCTGGCTGGCTAGATTTTGACAACTTAGTTACAAGGCGTGACATTCTACTGATTTACTGTACAATATAGTAATATTAATAACAAGTCATCATTTCATTAATTTGATTAGGCCCCAATTTGGGATGGAGTATATAGTTGGTGGATGGTTGAGACACTTATTAACTTATTACTACCATGAAAATTCAAACTATGACATCGAATTATTGAAATAGGGCCAGAAATAGTTCAAATTAACAAGATTATTTTAGCAAAGACAATAAAACCTAGAGTTTGAGTTAACTTCAAAGTATCCGGGAATTTGATTTTCCGAGTTCAACATGTGGACTTCACTGTATATATGCTTGTTTGTTTTAGCTTCTGCGACGTTGGTATGTTCTTTCCAGTATAACTTATTGTCAACGTTCACCGCAAAGTATTTGTAAATGGAAACCTGATTGATATTTTAGTGTTTTATTTCAATGTGTGAAATTGTGTTTTCATTCTTTCTGAAATGAATTATCATTATCTTTGGTCTTATGTCTACATTAAGATGGAGTTGATGATTAGTGTTACACCACAACAAAATTTTCTTCTAATCTATATAAAATTATCATTGTTATTTGATATTAATCTTAAAAGGCTAGTATCATCTGCAAATTTCAAAAGGGGATTTTGATCTGACTTTGTGCTCTGGTAGTCACTTGTATAAAATAAAGTATGAATAGTATAGAACAAGTGAGATGACATGGTCTTGGTGTACGCCAGTGTTTGTAACAACATTCTTTGATGATTTTCCATTTGCATAAATTATAAACAAATTGTTGTCTTTTCTAAAAAATGTCCAAGATCCAGGCAATAAATTATTTGTTAATATTTTTCTTAATACTTTCACTAAAAGATGAGGATGGATTGCATTAAATGCAGAAGAAAAATGGTTTATACACAGTGTTCAGATAAAACACGGGACATTTTTTATGCTCTATTTGAATTGATCATTAAATCGGAAAGGGAAAGGGTCCATGATGGGCACAATTTGCGTATTCAGATGATTTAGAACAATTCTATCAAAACATTTCATGATAATAGATGTTAAGGCAACAGGTCTATAATTATTTAATGATGTAACACATTCTTCTTTGGATAAAAGGGATATTTTAAAAATTGTTGCTTGTTGTATTTATGGCTGCATACAAAGCACATCTGATATTCCAATGACAGTCACAAACCAATGATGAGTGCTTTCATTACCTTATTGGAGATTCTACAATAATAGAAAGCAGGAATTCTTTCAGCTATCACCCTGGCTCTGGTGTTTGTCATTTTGCTAAGCTTTTCCAAATGTCTTCTCCCAAGAAGAAATGATTGAGAAAATGAATTTATCCTGTAATTGAATCTGAATTTTAAAAAGGAAGTATCCGCAGGAGTACACGCGTACTTGGGTTGTAAATGTAAGTGTAATAATCTGGGCCTATGATTCCTTTCCTGAACAGGGGTGGGTGTGGTACTAAAGTGCTAGCATCCCCTTGCAGATCGATAAAATCTTCCATATCATTGTTATCATCACTATTTTGATCTACCTTGTCAGATCACCATCTAGATCACTTGAATGATATCGTCAGTTTCTGAACATCATCGTAGGTGGTAGACATTAATAAGTCGATACTTTCTATTGTGGATGACCAACAAAATTTCTAGGATTTTACATAACGGTGTTGACAAAGCAATTTCTATTCTGAAATTATTCAGAATTTCGTCGCCTCTCTTGACCTACGATTTTTGTAAAATGATGAATAGCCATTTGGAATAAGTTCATTGTCTGGTTCACTATTCAGCCATAATTCTGTAATCACCATTAATTATCTACAGTATGACATATCATTATAATACTACTCTTTGTGGACAATCACTCTTTTTCCTTGTCAGTGTTAGAGGTTTAGGTGGTGAGAGATAGGAAATGAAACTACAGTGATAAAAAAGAAAGAAAGTCAGTGACTTAAAGAGATGAAACAGGTTTACATGTACATGTATTGCTTTTGTATGTAATGACAATGTCAAGGGCCACCAGAGTTGAGCCTTTACATTGACGTGTTGTTTCAAGTCTAAGAGTTAAGAGATCCATGAATTATTATCTGGCATTGTTGTCACTTTTATCATCCATATGGATATTAGAATCATCCGTGGTGAGCAGCCTGCCTGACATCAGGCATTTCTCTACAATACAATCTCAAAATTCCGTTGTGAACTTGTTGAAACTAGAAGTAGAGTATAGAAGTCTGTAAATTGCCAAATCCACAAAAGTTAATTGTTAGGAAGGAGCATTGTTTCAATGTGTTCAAATGCTATCAAGTTGCCCTCCACCATTTCTCTTTCAATTTTGAATCTGTAAATTGTCAAAATTCCTCTACCATTTTTCGAATACATATTTTGACATAAGAATGCAAAACCCACTTTGGTAATAATTAAGCTAAACCAATTCTTGACTTGCAAGGCTCAGTGTCCATCGGAGCGTGACAGGTCGAAAGTTGTCTTAGTTCATCCGCTGAATATGACAGGAATTCCTGTCTTTGTTTGGAAGGGACAAGTGGGTGTCCGAAAGTTGTTGTCACCAAAAGAAGACATGACCCAAACAATGGCCGCAAGAGAAAGTGAAAGAAAGACTCGACCATCAAACAAAACAATATGTAAGAAAGAACCAGAAATGCCCCAAAGTCACGTTACGACGTACACAAAAGAGAAACAGCCAAGGCACTCTTCTAATTATCGTAAAAATCGATCAACGAATAATGATGAAATTATATAAAAATATTTCCACAATGTGAGAGCTGTAAAGGTGCCGGCGAAAAGCGCAAAGATCACAACTCACGTTGTATTTGGGAAATAAGACTTATTGTTTGGGGAAATATAGTAGAAAATAACAAGAAACAAAATTACTTCCATCTCAATCTAGTAATATAATATATAAATAAATGTTTAAAGGAATAATTTTAAAAAGTTAAAATGTAGAATCTAAATATATATTTTTACTTTGGGGGGGAGTGGGGGGGGGGGGGGGGAATTGGA
>JASKDV010188184.1:0-11827 GCA_032466395.1 Aegires albopunctatus
TATTATTATTATTATTATTATTATTATTATTATTATTATTATTATTATTATTATTATTATTATTATTATTTTGTTTTGATAGACATGCATTAAACCTCCATCTGTAATTGTTAACGAATTGTTTCTCCATCTTTCCATAGAGGGATGCATCACTGATATTATTTGTTACAAGAATCCACCAGATTGTCAGATTGAATATGAACATTTTCTAGAAATTGCAAGTTGCTGGATTAAACACAAAGCTTTACCCACAGATCCCGATGATAAAATGAATCATAACCTTATGATCATCTTGTACAATAGAAATGGTAAAATTACCATTTTGCCTATGCTGTCTAAGTATTAGATAATTAAAAACCTCTCAATCAGAAATGTAACCACTATATATTTTAACATTTAAAAAAAGTCACTTTTTTCTCTGAAAAACTAGGAGTAAAACTTATATGATGCCAAAAAAAGATTTTACACTTTATATGAACTGTGCGTGTAATGTATAGGTTCTTTTTTTTAAACATGTAACCAAGAATTTCTGAAAGATTTCAATGAACTTGTTTTTTTCAATAATACTTAATCGTTATAAAGATTAATAGTAAGTTAGAAAAGTGATTGTAATGGTCTACTATTTAAGGATCAAATGCCATTCATTCAATGGAATGAGATTTATAGATCTGATGCACTTTGTCATAACAAGAAGAATCCCCAATGCATGAATGGTATAATATTATATTACAATATATGCTAATGGCATGGAAAGGAGGAGAGAGAACAATATGGTATGCACTGACAGATATAATGTGGCATAATATATAAATTAATAGTCTGTAGGAACGACTGAGAAAATGTTACTTAATGTTTGGTATTCTCTTTTGCAGTCTAATGGGGCTGTTTTTAGAGATCTAAATAGATAAATCTTTAGTTGTTGTTAATGCTTGATAATTTCAATCTTAATAAATCCTCTTCCTGAGGTGATAGATTCATAGTGATTTAGTTATGTATGTTATAAGAAAATGTGTCACCATGATCATGTCTGGGATTGATTGTAGAAGAATAGAGTATATTTAGGCCTAGTAGACATCTGTGTATTTGTCAATATCCATTAAATAGATGCACATTCCTTAAAACAATGGTTAGGCTGTAGGAGTCTGCTTCATTATCTCTATGTTATTCACTAGTAATGGGTTAGTAAGTGTAATAATAAATTTGTGAAAAGTGCTTCTTTTGCTTTATCTTTTCAGTTCCTCGCTACCTTTACAAACCATATGAATATATATCTAGATCTACATCTCATACCAGGAAAGAAATAGGATTAGTGTTGAGAAATATTGCTGAAAACAAAGATTCATATACTTACACTAGGTTTGTTGTTCAAACTCAAGAACTGAACTGCCCACGTCGTAAGTAATTGTTTTAAAGCCCGAGTTATTCAGAATATAATTTCGATACCATGTATGTATTTATTTGACTTAATGAAATAGAGGATTGTATTTTCTTTCTGAATTTTGTAGAATTATTTAAGCGTTATAATAATTATCAATGATATTATAATTGTGCTGTTGTTGCTTTGTTTATTATTGTTGTTGTATGCAATGTATATTGACTAAAGATAGGGTGTCAGTAACCTATCCTTTATTTTTCATTTCAGCTATTGAACAAAATAAGTCATGCAAAAAGGAATTAAAAAGTTGTAATTGTGAACTCATCAAAGGTAAACCATTTCAATTTGTAATGTTATTACATTTTATGCTCAATTATCATTGTTATAGGTTTTCATGAGAATGTTGTTATAATATTGCAAGCACAAAACAATACCTAAATTCCTACTCTTCTTCTTCATATCACTTCTTTTCTCTTCTCCTTTTCTTTTGCGTTTTCTTTCACCTGTTCCTTTTCTTTCTCCTTCAATCTCCTGTGGTCAATTACCAGAGACCAAAAACATTGGAGAATCATTCCAGGTAAAATCACAGGGATAGCTGATAGAGTACCTCGGTATGATAGCCCTAAAAAGGACTGTAAAGTTTTTGATTTTACGATGGCGTGACCCAGGAGGTAGAAAAGGACAAGAAGAAAACAGAATGGATCAGTTACTCACTAAAGTCCGAATGCCATGAGATGCATAGAGATGGTGAGCATGTCAATTCAATAAAGCGGGTGGACAAGGCTGGTTCAGTTTCAATACAATAGCAACGTAGTTTATTTGTCGGATAGCAGAAAGGTCGACCAGGAGACAGTGTGCATCTAACCTGGTGTTCCTCAGTGGCTTCTCAATATGCAGTGCTCCCTAACAGAGGGGTGAAAAATATTTATAGCCAAGGGGCAAACGTACAAGAGAGCAAGTGGGTAACCCCCTCAACTTTTCTAAGGTCTCACTTCCGTTTACAATAAACTGCGCTATGCCGATGTAAAAACATTAAAATAAAAGCATTTTACAAAATTTGACCCTACCAAAATCTTGAAAACTGAGAGCTTTGATCTATTACTAATAAACTTCTACCATACTGTTTGACTGCTAATTTGGGGGCCCTGCATGATTCAACTTCACCTTTCTGCTCAAACCTTATATCAAAGTCACAAAGTATTGGTGTGAGCGAAGCAGTCTGTGAAGCTTTTTCATATGTCAACAATAGGTGGAGAGTCTAGGCCAACAGTACACTGCTTGGTCTTGCATTTCACTTCGCATAGGACACAAGAATTAAAAAGTCAAAGAACAAGAATAATGTGTGATTAACTCAACCAGAATAAAGACATAACAAGACACAGTTGACGTTTCAGTTAAAAAACTTTTTTCAAGACAAGCGAATAAAGAATTACAAAATAAAAAGGGAATACGATACTAAACTGGGACAAAGAAGAACCACACCAGAACAGAATAAAAATCGATCCAAAACAAACAGAGTAAGACACCACAATAACAAGATAGAGGGATTGGAACAAAAGTTACAACACATAGGAGTGATTTAGTTTCACGGAACTGAAAATCGATCACCCAAAACAAACAATTAACACAGAGAGAAGAATGACCTAACAGCTAAAAAGCCAGTTATGACACCATGACCTGGAAATTATACTGGAAATCATATTAATAATCATAATAATAATAATAACAATGATAATAAAAACAGTAATGATAATAACAGTAATAATAATAACAATGATACTAACAAAAATAAGCAATGATAAAATAATAATGACTAGATTTTTGTTCAATTTGACAATACAAGATATCTAAGAGAAAGCATTGTACTTAGAGCTACTCTTAGACTTCAAAATTAACGTTCTCTTAGACTACTTCTAACTTCTAAGAGGTCAATGAAAGAGAAAAAAGAAAAAACAAGACCACAATCTGTCAAAAACAAAATGGCATTTCTAACTCAACGCTGTTGACAATACTTAATAGAAGAGAGAACATTTTGAGAAAGCCATTTATGGACCTCGTTTTGTTTCTGCCGTGATGAAAATGAAACATCAAACCATATGTTATACCACTTGTCAAACTAGTGACTTTGTTTTTCAACCAAAGTAAGTCTAACCAACAACAAAAAAATATTTTTTTTCTTTCAAAAAGTGATGGTCCCTTGAATGTTGGCTTAACAGGCAACTGTTTTTATTTTATGAAAGATGATGAGTTGATCTTTTGCATACAGCCATGATCTATGATTTGATTAAAATGATATTTTTATTTTTATACAACTCTAGCTCATAAGAGACATGACAATTTGTTCCACTGTGAAGAAACAGATCACAATTTTTGTAATATCCTTGCCCATGGATTACCTAGTGTCTGCAATGGGAATCAAACCCGCAACCCTTCAACTGCTAATCAAGTGTCCTAGTCATTAGTCCGCCATAACACTACAACAGATAAAATATTACTTCACCCTGTTCTTTATTATTAAATTGCAATTGGATAACCGTTTGCACAAATTAGATGTGTGATCAAAATGGTTCACTTTATCACTGCTCTGCGCATGACCCTCTAGATAATCTTTAAACAACTCAGGGAGATTGCTCTTTATTCAGTAAGCAATTGTATTCTGTTAATTGTTTACTTTTGTTTTTATATTTTCTTAGAATTACAACCTGACTCAACATATGTTTGCCTTTAATTATGATCAGTTTATTCCTAGCTCATTGTTCTCCAATGAAATCCAATTTGTTCATTCATATTATTTTTACGTTCCTTTAATTTATTCTTAGAAACTTCTCAGAACTGTGCATTTTCTCTCTTTTTTAAATTTTCTTATCAGAAGACTGCATAAGAATCCTCACATGCCCTACATCGTGTAAACAAATGAAACATTCAATATTCCTTGATCATGTGGCATATTGTTGGGCTCAAGTTGATAATTTCATTTCTGTTTTCAAAGCTGAAGATGATATTCAAATGTATGATATCCTCATTCAGACGATGACAGAGGATAAGGATAAAGGTGAATTTTAAAATAATAATTACTCTTTTGTAATATGTTGGTGTCTCTAGAAAATAGCCATGGAGAGGGATTCTCTTGGCTAGTTTATTGATATTTATGTCTACTGCAAATTGTAACGAAATTCAGACTGATTTGATTAATAAATGCTAATATCATAATAATATGACAATTGACTTAATTGCAATGTCATCTGACTTCTACTCGTTTTCTTATTATCTTGGTAAAGTCCAACCATTCCTCTTTGTTTTGTACTATTTGTCGTTTTCTTGATAGGGTTGAGATTTTAGCTTGAAAGTCAATTTAACGATTGTTAAAGACATAGACCTTTAATGCTCACACTTTTTCAACATGGGAGTTACTTATAAATGACCAATTCAAAATGATCAAACTACTTCAAAAATGCAAAGCATATATTTATATTTTTATATTTATATATATAACAGCATGATGTTTATTTTTTTAATGTCATGTGATCTACCCTTAATGCCTTTGCGGTCGACTGGTACATAGCAAACAGCATATTGAGCGCCCCTGAAATAGGCACTTTATGATATATTGTAGAGCATTTTTCTACAGATTGATATATGGAAGTTTAAATGCTATGAAATGAGTTTGGAAGAGAATGTTAGAAACATTATCTAGCATAATATGTTTATATGTAAACAATGTACCGTATACAAGTTTGAAATTATGAAGATCTGTTTTTCTAATGTCCTGTCATAATAGTGTATCATTCTTCTTCATCTTCAAATAAACTGCCACAACTCAACTGGGTTGAGTATTACTGTCAATACGCAAAAAAAAAAAAAAAAGAAAAGAGCGGACTAATTAGGCCTATATGAAGATTTAAGTATTTCATATTGTAGCATATGTTTAAGATTATCAACACTTTCACTACTTCTTTTATTAGGATTCAATTTATTCCACAATTTAGCAGTGGTAGGGAAGAAAAAATGTCTATGGTAATCAATTTTAGAGACAGGGATTTTATATGTCTGATTATCTGAGTTCTTAGTTCTCTTATTACTTTTGTTTAGGTCATTTATGGGGATATCTATTTGATCATTAATTGCTTTAAAGAATATTACAACTTTATTTCTAGATCTTTGTTCCTCTAAAGGTGTCCACTCCAACTGTTTCATGTTATGTATTGCTACCATTTTCATATGAATAGTTACCAGTTACAAATCTTGCTGCATTTTTATCTACTTTCTCTAAGTTATCTATTTGGGTTTTAAGATGGGGGTCCCAGAAACAACATCCATATTCTAAAATTGGTTTAACTAAGGTTTTGAAACATTGCTCTTTAATCTTTTTTTGGCCATTTTGCGGGTATATTTTTTTAAAGAATGCTAGAGTATTATTTGCTTTTAGGCAGACTGATTTGTTTTGGTCTTTCCATCTTAATTAATTATCTATTGTAACTCCTAAAGTATTTTTCACTTTTTGTTTCCTTCAGGCTTTGATTGTGTATTGTGTAGTCACAATCAATTTCATCTTTTTTCTACACATTTTTAGTACTTTGCACTTATCAGGGTGGAATTCTGTCTTTCATTTACTTTCCAAATTTTGTAGTGTGTTTAAAGACAAGGTCATACATTGAATAATATTGACAAAGGGAATTTTGGAAAAAAACAAATAAACAATTTCCAAATCATGATAATGTTAGCAGAAGAAGAAAGATTTACAATATGTAACAGAGAAATTATCAAAGATTAGGATGGAATCATTTATTAGCTAAATGTTTTGTTACTTTGTTTTTTTTTTAGATTCAATCCAAACAAAAGATACTTTCTTTGCGCCAAGCGTATTTTTGAACCCCAGCCATTCCATCATACGCTCTAAACTGCAAGAATTATTAAACAAAAAGGACTCAAACCTATTTGTTGTGAAGGTTCAAAAATACCAATGTAGAGGTAAATGTATTGAATTTAGTTTATCATTGCTTATTTACTCAATCAAAAATTGTTTCTTCATTAATTTATTTAATTCTTAACTCTATTTGCGAATGTAGGACACATTTTAGAGCTGTCAGGGTTTCAAATGCAAGAACAGTACAAATACCTATGCATTTACTTAGTTTTGTTTAAATGTATTTGTTATTTCTTAAGAGCGCAGTAGATATCTGGATATATTTATCATTTATGGACTCTTTGCTGATTTCTTATCTTTTTTATTTTTATTATTATTTCTGTAGTTGCACCCTCGAGCACAGTTTGTATTTCTTATATGACATCACTTGTTTCTCTATGTTGTTATCCTTTGGATCCATTAAAGAAATGGCTTTAATCCAACTTGATCTTTGTAAATCTATTCAATTCATTTCATCCTGCTATTAACTTATGAAATCTCAAATGCACATTTATATTCATATTTCTGCATCTCTCATTTGGTAGGTTTTTGGTGATGGTGTTTTTAATCCTTTTTGCTGTTTTATATACATTGTTTTTACATGTTATCAACTATACAAAGTACCAATTATTGACATAATTAATGTGAGATATTTTTGTGAGGCTGAAATAAACCTCTATTTGTTGAAATAATATTTGGATATTGACAACCATTTTATTCAATAAGATACCCAAAAACCTGGCAATGAGGAGCTCAGCTTTGCCATTCTGTTCATTAATATATATTTGTTTGTTGTTGTTTTACTATGTTGCAGACCAACCCTGCTATGAAATTGATGAATGTGGATGCGATTTAAAAGAAGGTAAAGTAAATGAATGGATTGAACCTTGTACATTATCACCAATGGTATTGTTGCATGGTGTCTACTGATGCTCTATATTAAATAATATAGTGCCGTCTTTATAATAATCTATACATTAGAAATAATATTGTTGTGCTCGTCAATGGTTTATGAGGTATTCTCAAACAAATCAGTCCTTTCAATTGGGGTGTGTTTTTTTAAAACATTGCTCGTTCAAAAAAATAAAGATACTTACTAACTAATTTGCATACATTTAATTGGTGCCAAATATTTTCTTTAATGTTTTGTTTTAGATTAATTGATTATTTTAGACCAAACATATTTATATAAAGCTGGTAGAAATAGCATGCTTCAGCCAGCCCCTTGAACCATAGACAATGGCCATTCAATTTAACCCATTCAGTCAATAGGACACAAGGTTCAGATAAACTTGAGTCATTATTTTGCCCCACATACAAAGGACTCAACAGTTTGGAACAAGATTCGTTGATCTGCCTTGTAATTTCAGCATTTTGGGATAACTTAGCTAACTGGAAAATATGCTATCAGGAAGGAACTTGTTGATGAAGGTTTTATTTTACAAAATGATGGCATGATGAGAAATGGCTTTGGAATATTGTAACATGAAATTCTTAAGAACATAATGATTGTAACGTTATTTAAGAATTTTACCAACATCAACCCAAATAAATGGGAAAATGATGGGAAATTTTAAGGAATTAAAATTGCGTTTCCTTCTCATTACCCAGGACGATGTTCTCTAGATTTGACATGTGATGCAATCCCTCCTAAAATGTGTGAGGAAAGGAGAGGTGTCTATTATTCTAGAAGAAGAAAATGCAGGAATCTAAAGAGACCTTTATCCAACGTTGGTAGAAGTGCAAAATATTATTTCGGATCCGTCAAATATGTGAATGACAATGGTATGTCTTGGCTAGGAATGTTAGTTGTCTAACAGGGCTATGCAGGAATGAATTTACATTTAAAGAATTCATGAATTATCATAGATAATGAATTATTTATTGTGGAAATATCAATCAAATTGGTTTGTCTTTAAATTTAATGAATAACGCTCAAGCATTTCTGAAAAGGAATATATTCACAAAAGCTGCTCACAATATATAAGAACATCGTTTCATAATATTGATAAAGTTAAATAAGTTTTAGAGCATGACAGCTGTAGGCAGGATCCTCTTCTTGAAACCCAAATGAAATAGTCATGAGAAAGTAGAAAAGAAATTGAGATTGTTTCATAACCATTGAATATTCAAAATAAATGGTAGCATTTAAGATAATGATGAACCATTTTGTCTGCATACCTTTATATTAAGAGAGAATAAAAAATAATGAGAAGTAAACCTATTATACTATATAAAGCATAGATGTGACCATTCTCGTTTAAAGATAAAATTTTATTTGCATCAAATATTTGATTATGGCTGTTTCCAAATAATCACCTCTTTATCTTTCATAAAGTAAATATGCTATTAGTCAAATTAATATGATTAATGATAAAGAATGCATTATTTTGAACCCACAGTTCATCCAAATTAATTACGATAACCACATTTTTGACAAATTTAGAGTCAATTTCGAGATATAAGTTTGACCTCGAGGTGGATCACTCAGATATCCATAGAAAGCTAAGTTCCTCCCCTTTCTTATCAACAAGCCATGTGACCCCTCTATTGACACATCCTGACACTAAGAATCGAAAGTTGATCAGATTGATGAATTTGAATTGCTTTGGTCCTTGATGCAGGTGGGATCTTTTAATAGGAGCAACACTATATTGTGTCACAGAAATCCTATTGGATGATACATGGTTGGACAGCTCTTAAAAAGATTGTTAAATTCATGTATGTAATATTGGGATGCGCCTTTGTGTAAAGACAGTGGGAGGAGCCAAAACGAAGCTTAACCTAAGAAAATCAGCTTGGCTGAAAATGATACAAAACAAATT
Organism: Aegires albopunctatus; assembly: GCA_032466395.1. Taxonomy (NCBI): domain Eukaryota; kingdom Metazoa; phylum Mollusca; class Gastropoda; order Nudibranchia; family Aegiretidae; genus Aegires; species Aegires albopunctatus. Next base: position 9,104 of record JASKDV010188184.1, read on the forward strand.
GTCAAGCTTATCAAAATGCAATAAAACTTGGCTTCTATTAAGGTTATATTTTTTTAATAGAAAGTCCAGTCTTTTTAGATTTGTTATCAAATTATAGTGCATGATCTGAGCTTTCATGTGATAAAAATATCTCAATACCCCTATCTGTGACATATGTTCCATTCCGATTCCAAGAAATAGGTCACAAATAATGATGGAAATAATCATTATGGTAAATGAACATATACACAAACAGCACTAAAAAGATAGATGAGATTATCACATAAGCCACATACAAAAAGATTTCAGAGATAGTATGCAATAGATCTCATCCACTTGATATTTAGACATTAAGTCCGATAGAAAGAACTGACTTGTAGCAATAAAAACAAAAGTGAATTTAAGATCTTTTTCATCATATGGTTTTAGAATTTGTAATGAAAATATATGAGATAATAACAAATTCGTAATCATCTAATGATAAATGTGTAAATTTTTCATTATTATTTATTATTTCCTATTACTGACTTTAAATGCGTCTGTAAATTAATTCCCTTTTATTGGGAATAAGAGTATTTTGAATTAGAATTGGAATTTGAACAGTTCACTCACTGGTGTCTAATGATGCGTATGCATGACCTAACAAAAATGTTTACATTAAATATTTAAATCCAGTCCAGCTTTATTGTAAGTATTATGGAAATTCTTCTTGAAAAGATGATAAGTTGCCTTTGTTTTGATACTTTATTTTAATTTATCCACATCACGAGTCATAACATGGTCTCAGCTGAAATTGTCCCTGTTTATGCTTTTGTAATGATTTTTTTTTTTTTTTAAATACATAACATAAAATTATCACCAATATTTGTAATATGCTTTTAGAGATGTTAAGCACAATAACTAAATTTTATAACGTGCAAGAATAGAGGTTATGGTAAACTTAGAAGACAAGTTTCAGCACTTTGAAGTTTGATAAGCATTACTGGTCTTGATGGGATTGTGGCTACATTTCTATTGTTTGCAGTATGTTTCTCTTTACGCTCAATAAATTCACTGTATTTTGGATACAAACGACATCATTATTTAACTCAGTCTGCGATGAATGAAAGGGTAGTTTCTAAAGAGTTACATATTCAACATCCTTATTTCTAAAAAAAATATTGTCACATGCATGACATACATCATTCATAATGGTATTTTATCATTTGAATTAAAATTCCCACAATTATAAGAGAAGATATTATTTTAGACTTAGAGCTGTAAAGCAATAATACTCTTTGGTCCCTCATACAAAAGTAATTACTTTTTGACTGATTTATGTTTTTCTATCTCTAGGTAGCCATCCATACTATGATGGACTCATGTATTATGAGAATTTAAATGAAGCTTGGAGGGAAATCACTGAGACAGGGCTATATCAATACAAGCAAATAATGATCAGTCTAGATAATACAAAATGTAAAGGTAAAATTGTATGCTGAAAAATCGAGTCCTATTAAGCCATAATCGTTATGACATGTTTTTCTATCATATTTTTACAATGAGGGTAGCAAACAAAAAAAGTTTGCCCTTGTTTAATTTCACGCAACAAAATATCTGTTCAGGATTACTCTTGTTTAGAAACTAAAATATTTTGTATGTCCAATAACTACCCTACTTCAAAACACTTATAGATCTGATTTGCATATAAGGGCTTTAAAGTTACCTCAGTTTTATAAAGCATGATTTGTACAACAGGCATATCGAAGTTACTCCGATTTTTACAAAAATATACCATATGATTTATAAATAAGGTTGTCAAAGTTACTCCAATTTTGAATAACTAAATATATGATTTGGACAAATGGGGTGTCAATGCATCAAAGGAATGAAGTCTATGTGGTGAAAAGTATGATAAGATGAATAAAAAGAAACATTATGCCTGAGGGAAAATTAATCGGATTCCATACAATCCTATTAGGGACCCTCGTAACCTAGGCTTAACTCAGTTCAAACATGAAAAAACTCCAGCAACTTTCATTTACCATCATTGTTGGCTGTATAACATATTTGGATTAGTGTCCTGGTTACCTCCCTTGACTTTGGTGTAAATGAATACCTTGTAGTTAAGACCAAATTTACTTCATAACAAACTACCCATCTCATTCGTATCACACCAATACAATCCAGTCTTGTCATAATAATTATAAGTTGTTGTCAACAAAAAGTTGTAGAGGTCTTAGAGGTCTAAGCAATAGACACTATCCAGGTAGGCACTTATAATCAAACTTATATATTTGTTAAAAAATGATTTACTCATTTACTTTCAGTTAATCTTGAAGAGTGTAAAGAAGAAGAGCTATGTGGATGTAAACGTTATATAGGTAAAGAATGATGTATTTGGTTAATAATACTAGTTGTATTAGTTTCTTGTAGGTCGCTATAAAATCATTGAGTTCATTGTCATCTCATTTTGTAAGGGATTATGTTGAAGCATAAACATTTACTATAGAAATAGATTTCACCTGCCTCATATCTGCCATATAATGTTGTCAGAATTATTATTATTATTATTATTATTATTATTATTATTAATATATATTATTATTATTATTATTAATATATATTATTATTATTATTATTATTATTATTGTTGTTGTTGCTATTATTATTATCATTATTATTGTTGTTATTGTTATTATTATATTATTATTATTATTATTATTATTATTATTATTATTATTATTATTATTATTATTATTATTA
>JASKDV010188195.1:0-11821 GCA_032466395.1 Aegires albopunctatus
GACAGAGAGAGAGAGAGAGAGAGAGAGAGAGAGAGAGAGAGAGAGAGCGAGCAGAGAATTTTTATTTTGGTCAGATCTATAATCGCATGACAAGGATGCTGAAGGATATGGAATTTCAGAACTTCGATGGTAATTAAATTTTGTTCCGCTGTCTGACGGTATACGGTACGGTACCAGATTATTCACTTATTTTCCCATAGTAATCTATCTACTTTCCGGGGTGTTCCAATAATATATTATCTAGAAGATATTGTACTCGTTGATTATAGATAAGTATAACGCAACTTGTAAACTGACATCACCTTATTTTTTTTTTTCATTTACTGAAACTTTGAAGATGAATAATTTTGCTAATTTGTACCCAAGTGTTAAAATCAAGCAAAATTATATTCGGATTTATTTTCAAAGTTCAACAGATTAGTATTGTTTGTATAATAATATTATGGGAAATATCATAATTAATGAGACAAATCAGAAAATTGTTAAGATTCACTAGATTCTAGATCTATCCACTAAACACTAGACATCGTTTATTTCATCCACCAGACGTCCTGTTTTATGATTGAAATCACGCGTGTTAATAATAGGCCAATTTTGACTCTTTGACCTACTTTCCTGTCCATCATTTCTTTTGTCTCACATAAGGCAGCGCCCACTGTACCTGACCAACGTGGGAATTTGGGGGTAAAGGTCACGAAATGACAAATAAAATACCAAGTCCATAAGCAAGGCAAGGAATGAATCCATGAAAGCTAATTTTTGGTGTCTCTTGACACTCCATGTTATTTCAATGACCTTTAACCCACCGGTTCTCTCGACTGCTGACCCATTGTTTTAGTCTTCTTAAAGGCTGTTCCAAATTCTATTGTATAAATAGTAAATAACTAAACGGTACAATGATAATATTGTGTTAATTATTGATACATTTGAAGATGTCTTGTCTTTGAAGATGTGCGTCCGAATGATTCTTGTTGTGCGTTAACCTTTAGCAATCGATATGGTTTTATTGAATTGAAATGAGTTACCTTGAGAGAAAAGAAAGCATGTACATCACTAGATGATGAGATAATAATTAATTATGATGATGATCTGTTGTTGCTGATGTTGTCGTTGTTGTTGTTGGTGTTGTCGTATTGTATTTTACCCATGTCCACTACTTTGGTGATATCAGGGTTTTCCTTGACTTCCTTGTAAACAGCCAAGGGTTCTTTTACATGCGTATATTATACACATGGGACATTCGATTATATAGTCCGTCTGCCATAGGAATTGGCATTCTTAATCCTTACAACTTACGGATAGGGGGCAGAAGGAAACCCGAATAAAATTTGTATTTCAAATTCAAGCCTGCACGTGTTTGAACTAGGGACCTTGTCTTAGTAGGCGAGAGGCTTAACCACGTGCTATCCGCTTTCCCTTATGATGATGAAGATGGAGATGATGATGATGAAGATGATGAAGATGATGATGGAGATGATGATGATGAAGATGATGATGATGAAGAGGATGATGATAATGATGATGATGATGATGAAGATGATGATGAAGATGATATATATGAATGATAATGATGATGATGAAGATAATGATGATGATGAAGATGATGATGATGATGATGATAATGACAACGAAGATGTTAATCTCAAAATTTTATATTGCCGATAGAAATTTAACGGGGTTATCATTTTCATCAGTATCCACGGTGTGTGCCCTAATTTAGTTTGCATGTTCCTTAAAACCATCCACTACGAGCTTCACGAAACGCTTTTCATGTTGTTCTAATTGAAAGTAGACTTATATCGGAACTAACTCAGTAACCTTAAACTATTCTAATAGGTCAACAGGTCATCCCCACCCTTTTTCACAGCAGGATTGAGTTTCAAATCAGAGCTGCATGGATTTCATTACGTTTGAAAAGGATACCTGGCTAGAAGATGGATGAATCAATGTTTGGTTTTGTCTTTTTTATTATTATAATAATAACAATTATTATTATTATTATTATTATTATTATTATTATTATTATTATTATTATTATCATTATTATTATCATCATTATCATTATCATCATTATCATTATTATTATTATTATTATTATTATCATTATTGTTATTATCATTATTATCATTTATGTGGTGTTGAGTTGTCGGTTCTTGTTGCTTTGTACTGCTTTATTCTCTCTTTGATTTCTTCTTTGTTTGCTTTTAGTGTTATATAATCTATCAATTTATTTGTTTAATACATTTTATTTTTGTACAGGAATAACTCAAAATCCAGAGAAAAAAGAAAAGGAAATAATAATAACAAATACCCCATTCTATCAAAACAAAAATAACTTATACAGAGTCGGGTCGCCATAACTGTACACAGTTATCCAGAGTCGAGCAGCAATATACAAGTAATAACTATATACAGTTATCCCGAGTCGAATCTCAAGTTGAGATCTCGCGAGATGAGTAATCTTCCCTTTTTTACTTTTATCTGATACATGTACCAGTTTGTAGTAGGTTTGTAGAGCGACTCGACTCTGGATAACCATTTAGTTATTTTTGTTTTGATGGAATGGGGCATTTGTTATTATTAGTTCATTTTCTTTTTTTCTCTGGATTTTGAGTTATTCCTGTACATCTATATTTTGTGAGTTGCATGGTGTTGCAAGGCTATTTGAGGTATAACGAGATAGACTATAATACCAATAACGTCCATGGCGAAAACCCCATCTTATAATATCAACGTATTCTCAAATCAGTTTACCTCTTTATCTTGTTTTTTAAAACATTATATCTTTAATTCTAAAGATTAAAAGAATAGTCAATACATCAACCAGCAATATTTCAAAAATATTTTTAAGTTCAGACAAGCTAATTGCAGTAAAGGTACGATGATATTTTATTATGTACTTGTCTACGTTTTGAAAGAAATTGGAAAGAAAGGAGCGGTTCAAAGGATAGCATGAATTCATTATTGGATAAGGAAAAGTTCAACGTTATCCTATAATCAATCAAATAATAAATAAAAACAACAACTAGATACTAATTATTATAGATGAGTTGAAGAAGTATTGAGTTGAAAGGGAAAATGGAAGAAAGAATGGTGAAATGTGGAGGGTTAAAGAAGGAAGAAAGACAATATTAAGGGAAAAAAAAAAGAAAAGAAAAGAAGAAATCAACCACTAAAAATAGAAAGAATACCCACCAATTCAATTTTCTCAGTGAGAAGAGTAAGTTAAATTTGGTTGAAACGACTTTGTCATCAAGCGTAGGTTGTGAGCAAAACTATGAGCACATGTTGGTACTCGCCTAGAAGGGCACGTGAATCCGCCCACCTTAACGCTAGGCCAGGTATGAAAGATCCTTTTCCCATAAAACAGTATAATGGAATTTTCTGTACTAAGCCCCTCTATGGGGTCAGTTAAAGGGAAAGATAAAGAAATAAAGCGGAGAAGACCAAATTATGAACAAAATGTTTTACCGTCCCCTACTGCGAGAAAAATTAGTTAGCCTCGTGTATAATCGTATTTTTTAGTTATCTCACCTTGCATCAAAGAAGGACGGACGGACAGTAAGCAAGCAGTGTTAAACATGTTTTAGATATCTATAGCTTTAATGATAAATTTTCATCAATATGTTCGACGTTCAGATCAAGAATTTAGCGTTTCATGTTTTAGTGTAAGTAAGGTTTAAAATCATTGGTCCGGTGGTAACGCTATCGATCTGCATAATATGGTGCGTAGAGTTTGATTCCCAAATGATTCACTCTTGTGGTTGAGTCTATGGGTAGATTATTAAAGCTTAAATATCTTAGTTCAATTTTCTTAATCTAACCTTGTTTAAATTGAGCGCCGGCTACATTTGTTGTAAACTTGCTTCTCGGCTTGGATGGGATTAGAGATTTCATGCTCTTCTTCGGGCCAACGATGCTGGTTAAGCTTTGGCTGAATGAGTCTCTTTTAAAATTATAACTTTTTTGTTCGTTTTTGCTTTGATTCTCTTTGATGTTGTTTTTTCTTTTTATGTTCAAGGGCAATAACACAGATTGTTGATTGTCTTGTCATATTATCGCACCAATTTCATGTGTGTCCCCGTCTCTCAGATGAATCAAACATGGTCGGTTTTGATATATTATGTTTTACTTTCTATCGTTGATACATTGTATTTTGTTCCAGTTGTATGCACGATTAAAACTTTTAGTTTGACATTTTAAACTTATGGAAACAATTAGAATAGTGAACATGCGGTAGTTACTGCATCAAGTTTCTAGATGTCTCGGTAAGCATATATAATAATATGTAACTTTGAAGGGTTAAATATGAAATGAATGTCAGGGTTTTTGCAATGGCGAATCAAAATCGAATGTTCGAGATACCGACCCCGTCCCCTTTTCCCCTTAATTTGTACATTATAATCGCCTGTGTGCCTTATCAAATTCATCTAACGTTGTCTCCCAATGAAAACGGAGCAATACTTTGCTTTTTGCGAGAAACTTGACTTTCATATCATACCTATGAATTTCAATTTTTAAAATACCAAACGTTATTCTTCTTGCGGGGGTAATTTCTTTCAAGGTCGAAGAGAAAGTCCCCTACCTTGATTCCCGTCCGTGGCTTCCTTGCTGATTCTTCCAATGAATTTCCTGTACATACTTTGTTCCTTAATGTCGCCAGTATACCTATCGAGATGGATGGATGGGGAATGTCCGATTATGATAAGGAATGGATGTCCTGTGTGCGCTTACCTGGTGCAATGGAATCTTTGGGAGCCAACATTTTTTGTTTTTTGTTTTTTGGTAGAGAGTAAAGGAGCAGCCAAACAACGAAAGAAAATAACAACAACTTTTCATGCACGATATGCACATTTTATTTATGTCAAGGTCCCTGGTAATCAAGTCATGACCATCTTGGTCTAGCTCATGTTCCGTTGCCTGCAATATGACCTTTCAAAATTCTTTTGCAGTAAATCTCATGTCAATGCAATCAAAACAGATTCCTTAAAACCCGAGATTTTTCAATTATGAATATTTCTTTCTAGTTTATCTTTTGACTAGAATTTCAACCATTCATATGCTTCATCAGCTGCAGATCAAGTTTAACCAATTAATTATGTTTGACAAAAGATCTGAATGCATTGTCACAATTTTAAAAGAAAAATTGCACAGCTGAAGCAGAAAATATAAATAAATAAGTAGCAAAAGTGGATTTAATATTGCTTTACATATTTAAAACCATCAATTTTAACTTTTTATCGTCAGCCATAGAATTTGACGTCAAAATCTGAGTATAAGCAAGTGGATAATTTGCATTAAAATTTGATACACGACTAATTTAACTCTACAATGAAAACAAAGCTGAAAGAAAATAGAGATGATACTATCAACAAAGATGACGATGACGACACTATCAACTTTAGAAACGATGACATTGACGAAATATTTTGTTGTAAATGGAGGGAAAATTCAAAGAAGGTGAAATAAATGAAAACACTCCATTCACGTAGAGTAGATAAGGATGTAATTTAAAAGACCGCGAAAGGAAAGATGATTGCACCACAAGAGATAAATCCAGAAAGAAACAAGAGATTACACAAATTATGACAGACGATACTCTACCAAAGTGATTACACAAATTATGACAGACGATACTCTTGTCAGTATCAGTGACGATTTTCACTTTGCTAGTTATCACCTAAAATATCAAATGCATGGATTTAATCGCATATGAAATACATTAATGGGTTTCAGTTATTGCTTGTAATGAATTATGAGAAAAGGCGTCAGCAGAGATCCGAGACATCACAAATTTTATCTACGATAGTACTACACAAAACATCATAAAACACACACTGCTTCCTACGCACGCGTCCGCACGTGTTCTCACGCCAGACTTCTTTGTCGTGCAACAGGAAAAGCATAATATTCTATAAACGAAATCCTTTCCCTACCCGCCTTCTATTTTCTAATCAAATACATACTGTTTTCGGTTCATTTACTTAAACAAGGCGGAAAACTTACGGCCAGAACTGCTACTAAGCGGAGCAACATTAAGTAAATGATTCTGCCCGTTCAGCCATAAACTTTAACCATGAAGAAAAGCAACTCTTCCAAGATGGCCCCCAGAAAATAGTTAAAGCACGGTACATACTACAGGTGAATCCAGACGATTTCAAACTGGGTGAGAAATACGCTTGGGAAAGACCAAGTCGTCTCATATTTACGGGATGAGGATCAAAGGGTATTTAAGTCTTAAAAATACCTCATAATATCCTGCTAAGTTACTTTTTAAGTATAAATTTTGTTTTTGTTTTGTTTTCTTTTTTTTTTGGAATTTTTTTATCTCTCAATCTAGGTTTTCTTTCATGCACCATGATAAAAAGTAAGAGCTACTTAATTTTTTCAAAGTTAATTAATATTGAACTCGTTGAATCTTTAAGGGCTGTCTTCAAAAGCAACTTCTCATTTTAAAAAACAAGAGAGCATTATATTCCCATAACGCAATTTACTAAACGTATTATAATAAATTGGAATCTTCATTATCCCCTTTCTCCAACTGCTTTCCTCCCCTCCTCCCCTTTTACCTTCTGGTTTCATTTTTACACGCAGTTTCATTGACTTCTGTTCTTGTCAAGAGAAAGTATCTGATCCCTTTCAATCTTACCAGATTCCTGACACGTTTTATTAAATTTGCAATATTCAACTGAAGAGGTTAAGGTTTGGGTTAATCTTGATTTGGATAGAGACTGAAACGAGTTCAGCTAGTCAAACATTCATCAAATTGCATGTTGAGTACATCGGATATTGCGGCCTTAGTCTAGCATTTGAAAATCCTGTCTCGCCTTTCAAAAGAAGCAGTAATTACCTTATTGCGTTAGAGACTTCATAGTAGAATCTCATACCGTAACAATATACTGCGTAGTATTTGAAATGTCTTTCTTACTTTCTTTTCTAAGGCCCCGGGTCCACAGCGTCCATATAAACCGGATTTTTTTCTGGCCAGGAGATACAGGGGGACACCAATCAAAAAGAGCGGAAGCGGAGAAAAATCCGATCGTTGCGGTCTGCCTGCTATGTGCAATGCGAGTGGTGAAATAATATAATGTATACATTTTCTGTATAGATAGTGTAGACTCGAGACCTTAGTGCCAATTGACTTCTTAATGCTCACGCCTTATTACAACTTTATGAGTTCTTACTCATTCGTCTTACTGAAATGACTACAGGGCTGATGCCATACCACTGTCGACAAGAATAATGAGGACATTAGAGAAAAATTGTCTAAATTTTTTCCATGATTAATTTCTTTAAAGGAGTAATTTTTCGGAATATTTCATTATTCTTTCGCCTCTTATATAAATATTTTCTTTGAAGTTTGAAATTGAGATAGATCTAGGGTTCATAAGCAATTCATGTCCTGAAGCGAGATTAAGCTCTTATTCATGTTCCAAAATAAGAAAAGGCTCCAAAATCATTCTTTTTTTTTTCCATAACGAGGCCATGTTCTAATTCTTTCTGTTTTTGGTCATTCTCATCTTACACGCATGCATTCTCTCGATTACGTTTTGTCTTCAAAACTCTTTGTCTTTTTCTCACAACGTCGTTGTGTCATGTACAAATTGTTGGCAAAGCCACGAGGTGTATTCAATCATTAGTTTAAACTTACCGACGGAAGCTGCCATTCTTAGGGCTAAAAATTTGTTAATTAGTCTCAACCTCAAAACATCCAGTGTTTGATGTTATCGTTCTTGCTTGTTATCAGGTATAACGATAGACAGGTGCCATTTGCGAAATGCCACCAAACGTAATTTATTCTTAATATATATTCCCATGTTGGTTCTTTCATTGTTATTTGTAAATTTGGATTATTTGTAGGAAGAAATGTTATGCGCCATGTAACCACTGTTCTTCTCTTTCAACTCAGATGCACGAGGAAAGAAAGTTTTAACGAAACGGTTACGGAAATACACGAGAAACCATGGAAACGAACGCGAATGGCCTTCTGAAAGAGACAAAAACGAAAGTACCTGGATATAAATGTCCTTTCTTGCTTATTTCATTTTATTTTATTTATGTTTGATCAATCTTAAATGAACAGCAATAAAAAATATAGTTTTTAAAAATATAAAGTAATAATATTAGAAAAGCTTTTTTTGTCACGGCCACATCTTTTGTCTTATCCAGTATCGATACTTAGATCTATCTATCCATCGATACTTAGATCTATCTATCCATCGATACATAGATCTATCTATCCATCGATACTTAGATCTATCTATCCATCGATACTTAGATCTATATATCCATCGATACTTAGATCTATCTATCCATCGATAGTTAAATCTATCTATCCATGGTCTGATTAACATACAAATTTCGTTACAAAAAATGACAAATTCGTGTCACGGATAATCAATGTAATCGATGTTGAATAGGGTCTTTAACTTCTTCAAATCTTTTCAAACTGTGAAATCTAAACATATTGCAGATTTCTGCTCTCCCTACTAAGAGATTGGGATATGGTGTCTTGGGCGTTACACCTTTGGTCTCTTATTCAAAAGACCAGATGGGAATTGATTCATTCCTAAAATGTTTCAAGTTTTTAACCACATGCACAGCACAAGCAAAGGAAAATGGCTAAAACAGAGCAACAACAAAAAATGAAATATACAAACCATACAAACAATAACAACATCAACAGCAATTTAAAAAAAAACAAAGACTTAACAAAAACAAGGACAAGAACAAAAGACAAAAGACGAAATCAATCTATAATATGTAAAAATAATAAATTTTAGAAAGGAGGAAAAGAAAAAAACAGTCAAAAAAGGAAAACCACGAAAGGTATTTTTCCCATAACCAAAATCTTTTGAAAAGACAAACAGAGATGCAACAACACACACATACACACACACACACACTCTCTCTCTCTCTCTCTCTCTCTCTCAAAACTCCTCCCCTTTCCATTTCTCCTAACACACAAACACAACGATTAACCCCTTCGCCAATAACTGAATCTAGTTCAGTCATGAATGATAGCAATCAACCAGTCTTACAAAGTACAGGGGGAGGGGTGCAGAGGTCAAAGGCGTTGACAGGCAAGGCCTGGCTTGAGCAATCAAAGCTAAGCGGCAAGTCAGTGCCTTGATCTGCGTTGAGATTATCTGAATAAACCTGCCAAAGTGGACCGACCCCACAACTTCCTCCTGACTTTCATCATTTCAACATATCACCAATTAAACCCCTCATTTCAAACTCCGCTCCGAGTGCACTTGCGATTTAAATAAATCAATGAGCTTGAATGCATCACCGCTTTTAATATTTTAAGTTAATTCTCTTTACCCCAGGGCGATTGTTAGAGTATAATTTGCCAGCATATGTTTACATAGGTCTACCTTGGCCTTCTTTTTAAGCTCCATTCTTTTTAAGCTCCATCCATTTTACTGTTCACGGTCATTCATATGTGTTTCTCTTGGTTTCTAACACAGCCATGGGGTAAGTTTATTAAAATTACTTAACATTTGTAGATCTAGATCTAGGTCTTTTCTTTGCAATATATTTAGATCAGATACATTTATTTTGACAATCTGAATTCCCCTTACATGAACGGAAGTTCATTTGAATTTGTTAATAGAAGTATTGTAAGAAAGGAAGCGAAGGAATTCCCAATGGGATTCCCCGGATGGAGGTTTGTGTATGGTGTCCTGGAGACGACCTGGTCGTACCGTGTGATGCTCCTATCCTCAATTGACAGAATGGATGCACGATTGACTGACATATTGCAAGATTTAGTTATGAAATCGATATTTTGCAAGATCACTTTCTGCTACAAATGAGGAGGATAGAATTCTTTTAATGCCATGTTTCCAAGCAAATAAGTTTATAAATATCATGTCGCAATTTGACAATTATGGTTTCTTACAACATGATTATATATTAAATGTTTGATTTAAGTGTCACTTATGTATATATATATTAATTCACTTATTTATCAGCGTTCATAATTTCCGCCAATATTTAGAATATATTATTAACATTCAGCTAGAAAAATAAGTATTTTGTTTAATTTTTTTTAGAAAATCAAATTTTCCACAGTGCCAAGCAATGAATTGAGGCCGCTTTATAATATTTCACTAGATAATGAATGAATGAACACTTATGTGTATGAAAAGCATGTCTTAGCTTTATTACGTGCATTCTCCTCTACCCATAGAGGTGTCCGACAGCCATGACGACTGGAAGGGGAAGGGAGAGTCGTTTCCTTACGGTACAGATTCTACTCAATAAACTCTTAATTATTCCAGGATTTTCTCCTTTTGTAAAATTTGTTTAAAACCTTACTTTTTAAACTTCAAATATCTTTTGAGTGAGTGCTAAAAGGATACCATTTGACCACTTTCTTGTCTTCAGAAATGTCGTATATTTGTTTTTCATGAATATTTTGACTTTTTGTTTGACGTGAAGTCTGCAAACAAGCAAAATAAACGAATTGTACGATCACAAAGAAACAAACAAGAAAGCATAGAAACAAACAAACAGATGAAATAGAATTAGTAAAGTTAAGAATTCGTATTCTATAACGGTACAATTAATTATAGTAAGTCAATAGGCGAGTCATGAATGAACGTCAAAATAATCGAAAAAGAATATGGGTTCATTATTGGGGTGATATAGTTGATAATTCAAAATATTAAGTAACATGTTCATTCTGACTTATTGCCGTGCGCCTGTCAGTGGTCCGTCATCGAGGCCTGGACTGCTTTTCTTATGTATCTGATGAGGGTTTTCCATCGTCTCCCAGTTTGGGCGGTTGACGGGAAGTGTAGCAATTGGCCGTCCTGGGAATTTGAATTATGATTTTGAGAAAAAGAGGAGCACCGCCTTGCTTGCTGGTATCTCCCTATTGCTGGTTTCTCCCTATTACGTCTTAGTGCAACGTAGCAGGACTTTAAAAACTTAGCATGCAAATTAATTAAACGTCAATGACAACAACATAAGCATGCAAATAATAATGAACCCATTTTTAAGTAATTTAGAAATACTTACAAATAAGTTTACTAAATAGTGAGTCAGACATGGCGCTTCAATAACCACTCCTGGGGCCGTATCCAAAACATTTACGTTGTTGACAGGCGTTAACTTAACGCATTTCCGTTATAAAGCATTTCCGTTATTTTTCGTATCCAAAATGCTTACGAAATTACCGCAAATGCGCAAACGATTGTCGTAAAAGAATAGGAGCTCTTCTTACAAAGAACATGCGTTTCGGTTGGTTAGAGAGAAATAGTACTACTTCCTGAAACTGTAAAATTAACATGCGGCTTGTCGCTGCATGTCTACAGTCGTGAGAGTTGCCTCCCTTACACAAATCGGTAGCTAAAAATAACAACACAACACTCCAACTTGGATCTGTTTGACTAGGCTGCTTCGATTCAACCGATTGAGAGACGATTATAATTATAATATATTTACAAGTTTAAAAGAGTTTCTACAGGTTGGTTCTTCAAGAGGTAATATAGTTTTAGCTGACTTATTGAATGTTTTTGTTCAATGATTGTTTTGTGCTACAAATAGTAAGAAAATATTAAACTTTCACCGTGACCCAGTTTAGTCGAGACCTAGATTTAGATCGAGCAGACATCGCCTAGCAGCAGTACATTGTTGATCTGATCTAAGTCTAATTCTAGTAGAAGTAGATCTAGATCTAGATATCTAGATCTAGATCTAGAAATCCAGATTCTATCTAGATCTAGATCTAGTCTAGATCTATGCTAGGTCTAGTCCGTTAATCTGTGGTCTAGTCTAAACTGGGTCACGGCGAAAGTTTAATATTTTC